>JAYEAL010000857.1:0-13241 GCA_036419045.1 Scirpophaga incertulas
GAGAAAAAATGTGGGCAGTCAGGTTTCATAGTCTGGAAATTTTTAATCAATTCAATAAGATATCATTTCTATCAATCAGTTCAATTAAATCTACCGAAAAGTATTAAATTTATGTTGTAAAATATTATGGTTGACTATTTTTGCATAAATCTATTTTTTTAATGAAACAGCGTTTTTCTATTATAAATAGTTTGTTTCCTTATTATGATTATTAGCAATATCATAGAATTTCTATTCCATAAAAATGAAATCAACTGACTCTACATTAAATCTATAATTTTACTTTACAAAAATAATATTTAAAAATCAAAAAGAAAAATACTCGGTTTGGACCTTTTTCTGTCGAACGCAAATACCAAAATGTGCAAAAGTATTTGTCATTCATTATAACTTTATGCTTACGTCGTAATATGTCTTAAAACAATTACTTATTTTTCTACATTAGTTATCGATATGAGTGTGAACCACGAAACAAAGGAGTACACGATGAAACGTTAGCTTTTGTGAAATCACCCTATCGATTTTTTTATTTCATACTTTTCTCATACATGCTGACTACCCACGCGATGGTAAGAAATTACCTAGTTGGTTTGTTTAAGATTCACAATCCAATATTTTTTACATATCTATGTATACTATACAATAAATTCAAAAATATACGTTGTCGACTTGTGACACAAGAATTCGTATCCGATAATTTCACTATTAGTACCAACAACATGAAACATACCAATGACTTAGAAGCAAAATACAGCGAAATAACACATGCTTCCCACAAAATAATATTGCCTTATAATAAACGTGTGTTTACAATGACTTCCTGTATATTAAATGTATACCAACAGACGTAGCGGAAGACGTAGAAGACGTGATCCATCGATGGATACAGTCCTAAGGGATCTCACGCACCGAACTGTACACCTGTTTTATACCAAAACTTATCACTATCAGAAGACCTCGCAAAATATAGTTTACCTCACAGTTTCAGCGTCTACTGTACTTGATTATATACTAGCGACCCGCCCCGGCTTCGCACGGGTGCAATGAAAAAATGGTTGTGGTAGGTTATCCCTAAAAGATAGACATATACCATCGCCGACTTTTTATGTGGACTTTTGTAAGATACTGTAGTACATCATTTTGACCAATCTCGTAGGGTTTGGCCAGCGTTTGCAATATAAGCGCAAAAAAGTGAGTTGATTTACGACATCACATTAGAAATCTCAAAAATTGACAGTGTTCCACTACTACATTGTGCATGTTTTATACATTTAAACCTTCCTCTTGAATATACCTATTTATTAAAGAAACCACTAAAATCCGTTGCGTAGTTTTAAAGATTTATGCATACATAGCTACATACATACATACAGACACCGGGAAGCGACTTTGTTTTATACTATGTAATTATTAGTCTCAATGCTGGCAAATGGTAACGCAAAATGTACCTTATGTTTTTTGTTTTTTGTTACCTCCTAAAAATATGACCGCCATTGCGTACTATCGGGATACGTTAAAAAAAATCTTGAAGTACGTTAGTAAATCTAATTTAAATCATTTATTATCTAAAAAGCCTATACAGTAGATCAATATACATATAACAATTAAATTATAGTCGTAGTTGTATAATATTTTTAACAAGTTAAACATAAAGCAAATTAGATTTCGTTGTAGCAGTTACAACTCAACAGCGACTGAACCGATTTATCACTTATTTGTTGGATTTTTCCCCGACAAGAAGATCAGGAATATTAAAAAAGCAGGAAAAAGAAATATAAAGATAACTGTATAAGTATTATTGTTATATCAGTTTTGTAAAGCCTCCATATTCCGCACTTAATATCTGACATCAATTAATACTTGGATATATCTTGAAATTTGGCATAAATTATTATTTATATTAGCAAGAAATAGATGTCATAAAGCACGCTATGGCTGTTTAGTGATGGCTATTTAAGAGTATTCATATGATTAGCAAACACTGCTGCTTTTTAGAACAAAATAAATAAGATTCGCTACAAATGACCCTGGTACAGAGTCTCCCCCTAGTAGATTTGTATTTGTAAATACTGATAACGAGAATATTTAAGGAGATATGAAGAACTTTCTTGAAAAAAAGGACAAAAATCTAAGTATTAATCACAAAATATTATGAAAGTTATAAGTGGGCACTTGTTAGTTGTCACAGGATACAGTAAAATATTTTTTTTTACGAGTAGTGTTTTTATGTGTGCTTTTAACAAATTTAAGACACAGTTTGCCAGGGCTCCAGGGTAAAATGGAGTCTGAACCTTGAGATAATTTATAAAATAAAGAAATATAAAAAGTCTCTCCATATAAAATATTTCGTTTTATATTTCTTTAATACCTTTCTTTTTATTTCGAGAATTCTATATATGGGACAACCGTACAGAATACCACTAGATACAGCAAATATTAACGACACTAATATTTAGACGAGGTCATGAACAAAGTTAAACCTCAAACATAATGCATCATTATATGTCAAATTGTAGGTTTTTTATTGTTTTATATTGTGTACAAATAAGTGGATAGTCTAATGGATACAGGTCACAGTTACCCCCAGTACCTGTAGTTCTTGTAAAATTCGCAACCTCCATAAAAACAACAGTGAACATTGCGATAAGATAAGATTTGACGGTAGCCAGTAACTTTTTTGGCCAATTGACACAGGTTAAGTAGATGTGAATTTCTGCACCAAAGACCATAGTCACAGTACTGATTATCATCAACATTAGGACAATCATTCAGCTCATATACGTGCCTACTGAGCAGTATTAGCTTACCCTAATTTGGTTATAATCAACCACGCTGGCAAAGTACGTATTGGTTTACTTCACATATACATTTGACCCTCCTTGCAGGTATACACAAGTTGCGTGCGCGTTCGGCTAAGCGGGTTCTCGGACAGTCCCTCCTTTGGCGGTGGCTTGATCAACTCTTGGTCGAGCCGGCCCCGGACGGGTCGAATCGCGAAAGCGCACCCCGCCATGTGCCCCGTATGTGCTTAAAGAACTCGGGAGGGTTTTAGTGGGTAGGCCGATCCTCTATGACCGGAGACGCGGCCGTGTGTGGGGCACACACGGCCGCGCCTTGCCAGCGTGGTATCGTGGTGCATAAGATCGCATTTCCCCCTTCAAAAAAAAAAGTATACACAAGTTGGGTCGCGATGTTTCCCCGCGGCAGCATCGTATTAATGAACAATTTTGAACAAAGAAAAACACCAGTCAAGCACATGGCAGGTTTGAAATCCAAATCTTCTGATCAGAAAGTCAATCAATCATACAAACATTACCTTTTTATTATAACAAATCTTTTTTTTTCCTCTGGAGAGGAGGCTGAGAATCCATCATGGATACCAACGCAACAGGCAAGGGATGCGTTGATTATGTCGGACTCCTGGTGAATCGAGGCGGCTCGACCCAACAGACCTACCGACTAAACTCAGCCTAAGCCTTTGGTCCTAATGACCCTACTGGCTTTTATTGACGGGGGCCGCACCTCAGGAGAGGTACGGTTACCACTGCCCCATGGAGAGGGCATAAGCGCTAGAAGAGGCACGGTTCACCAAAGTGGGACCGGCCTGTATTGACGGGGAACCTACACGTGGCTAAGCAGAAGTCTGCCGAATAAGGGGAGACAAAAGAGGCAACGGTTCAGACGCCGCCGCTTGCAGGTCTTGAAGGTCCTGCGTTAGTTGATTGGGGGGGTCGCTACGGACGTGACGCGGTCTGCGTATCCTCTGCCGATTTGGATTGGGGTTATTCGCTGAAGGCGGTGTGGAAGGGTAACTCGATGACTCGCGGATTAGCGGGTTGATGTGCTCGTCCGCGGCTCTAAAAAACCACTTGGAGCACTCCCTAAAATGTTGTTGGATTGTTGGGAGTTCAAAGTCCCTGTGGAGGTCACAATTGCGGTCGAAATACGGGGCATCGGCCATTCGGTGCAAGAGTTTGCTCTGAACGACCTGGATTGGGTGGAGGATCTGCGGCTCGGTATGTGCAAATACCGGGCACGCATACGAGAGGACTGGTCGAATACAAACCTTGTAAAGAGTACGCTTATTCCTGAGGGACATGGAGCTATACCTGCCTAACATACTGTTGAGGCGAGCAATGTAGGATTAGGCATTTCGCGTCACCCTGGAGACATGCTCACGGAAGTTGAGCTGTCTGTCCAGGGTGACGCCTAAGTACTTTGCAGTACGCTGCCAAGGGATGGATTTCCCCCCAATGAGGAGGGATGCCGCGTGGGACTAGTTCACGCCTGCGGGAGGGTTCGAACATAGCCGCAGAGGAGTTCTCCGGGTTTACTTCGATCCTCCACAGGCTGAACCAGTCGGACAAGTCGTCAATTGCGCGTCGCAATGCCGACATTATGTGGGAATTGACCGTATCGTCTGCGAAAAGGGCTAGCTGGGGACCTACAGGAATTGGTATATCCTAACAAGAGACGCGGGTTACTCCCCTGCCTGAGGAGGCAGGGAGGAGGGGGGACGAACCGTTAACGGTCACTCCCGGGGAATGACCGTGCACCTTCACCCTAGGGACGCAATGCCCTAGTGCAATGGGCTCCAGTCTTCTAGATTTATCGTATCAGGAGATACGACGATGCTCTAGGATAGGCGTCGGTTGTCTTCGTTGCCACCGTTAGGTATCCGACAACCCAAGCAGCACCGCTGTCCTTCAACCGTTAGAGGCACCCGGGGGGGCACCAACAACGATCGAATGACCGCAACACTGGCGTCTCTACAAGCTAAGATCGTGCAACGCAGAAGTATTCGCTGTCAGGAGCTCAGTGAGTATCTGAAAAAAACTTCGAGAGTCGAAATTTGGACGGAAGGTGACAAGCGCACTCGGCGGGATCGTGACAGCGAATGCCATCAAATCGATTCATTACCCTAACTTATCCATTGACAAGATTTTGTTATTCACACAGGTCCCAATATCTCAGTATTGAGACTTGCATGAATAACCTTGGAGTATCCCTTCTTAATTTATAAGAACAAATTTGAATATCATTGACTTGTAATGGAAAGATTAAAAAGAAACTTAATAAAACTAAATTATAAATAAAAAATCTAACCCAAATCAGTCAAACGGCAACGTGCCCAGAAGGCTGGCAGCACTACCACTTGTATGGAAATGCTGATCCGCTGTACCAGATATGATCCAGCCTTCCAATCACGTGAAAAACTCTAAAAACAAATGGCTCAAATATGCATCCACTTATTAAATTTGCATATTTGCGCCGTTGAAGAGTTCGGCAGAATTTGCAGCAGAGCCAGCCTTAATAGCGGTACCATGAAGATGGGACTGCGCCAGAGTGTCTGCACACGTCACATCCCAAAGTAGTGACGGTCCCATCTTCAGTGATATGAGGGTCGTACCATCGGGTCACATAAAAATTAAAATTTTGATACGAAAATATAGGATCTAATACTGGTGTAAGCTACGTGAACATTATTTTTGATTTGGTCTGAGGCTTCAGTTAGGTTTCTAATTTTGTTTTCTGAATAATCAAGGAAAAATTCATCCAAAATTCTCCATAAAAACAATAATATATAAAAAAAATATAAAGACAATATTTGTAGATTCAAACCTTTTAGATACATGTTCAACCTGCTTTAAACTGAAAGCGAATATGTTATACAAGTATATGTTAATAACTATATTTCTCCGTCATGCTAGAGATGTTACCTAATTACATTAAATGTTAATGTTTATAAGCACAGTTTCACCACCGCCCCTCACCCTTTCATCAACCTTTCAACAAGTAAAAACGTACTTAAATCTTTCTTAAAACATAAGATTAGAGTTTTACATGTCGTTACGATGATATAACTAAAATTAATTCAAATTCAAAAATCTTCATTACGTCTCACACGTATTAATTTATGTTAAAATACAAAATTATCGAAACAAATATAATTATCTACAAACTATCAAGTACCTACAAGTAATTACTGGTACACTATATTGCTAAGGATCGCACTTCATGGATTTTTTGAAGAAATAAGCCTTTGAAACTTCACGTGTAACATTTTATGGCATTCTTTGAAAACGTACAATAATGTGTCTTTCCCACGATATCTATACTCCTATACTAATATATAAAGCTGAAGAGTTTGTTTGTTTGTTTGTTTGAACGCGCTAATCTCCGAAACTACTGGTGCATTTGAATAATTCTTTTTTTGTTGGATAGTCCATTTATCGAGGAAGGCTATAGGCTAAATAACATTACGCTATGACCAATAGGAGCAAAGACAGAGCGGTAAATTGGTAAAAAACGGGGAAATTATTCATTTTTGAAGGCTTTCTTTGCGTGCGCTGCGAAAACGGTTCAAGATACACAAAAAATATGTATGAAAGAATTATTCCTCTATACATGATCTAAAAAAAAGTCCGCGACGGCATATGTCTATCTTTTAAGGTTAGTCACAATAACGTTTTTATGGTACCAAATTTGGATATGTCGCGTTGTCAAGATCGGGTAACAGCTGAGGTGCGCAAAATAACTATTCCACGCGGACGAAGTCGCGGCACAGCTAGTAGTGTATAAAATATTTTGCTATATTGCTGTTAATACTTTGTTACTGACTCTTACAATAAATAATAATAACATGACAATAGTTTCTATGCGTCTAACTGAGTATTTAGCTTCGCATTTTTCATGGTGCAGATAGAAAATAGACCCAGTTGATACACTCCACGCACACTTTCATTACATTTCGCTTAAATGGCCTCTACGCGTTGTATCTATATCCCCGCGCACGCCTTATAAGCAACATACATACAATAATAATAATACGGTTTATTTCTCACCAATTGCATAAATATGTAACCAATATTAACTGACTAAGCCGTTTGCCACAAGAACCATTTTTTGTATACTAGATTCTCAATAAGGTATAAAACAATTTTAATAATGATCATTAGATTTCTTTTTATTAATGAGAATGTAAAATTAATGCTTGTCTTTCATATCGAATTTTAAAACTCGGCAATTAATTTAAAAAAATAATTAGTATCGTCCTATTTAATATATACTATTAAAATCATCCTATGAAATTTCACTGATACTGTACTGATACAAATTATTGTGAGTAATTTAACTGTACGTACGTAAATTTAGATTTCTTTGATGTTCAGATCCTACCATATACATCATTCCCCTAAAGTTACCCTACTTGAAATGACTACTTAATTATGAACCATTGTTATTTCATTTCTTATTATTGGTATTCATTAAATCTCCAATCCCAAAATATTACCATACCCATATATTTACCATTTCAAAAAATCATAGTCATGGTTACAGTTTCCAAAATATGACTTGACCAGATAAACCAAAAATGACAGCACCGATGATAACGATTGCGAAATTTCACTACAACAGATTTTATAAACGCTGACTGATAGACATAAGCCCATCCTATACTTCGCACTTCATTATAATTAATACACAATTTATATAAATTTTGATTTGATTACTTTTGGATATCACTGAATGTTAGAGGATGCAGCCATGACTTAAATTACCCACTAACGTCAAATTATCCATTTATTGATCCATTTTATGGTACTATCATTACAATGATTTCATTAAGGTGTCCAGATGAGCGGAGAGGGGCCTGGGTATATACTCGCAGCATGGCGCTCCCCAGCCGCAGTCGCGCGGCGTCCCCTCGCTAATCTTTTACTTTTAATCCTCACCGTTTCGGAAACTGTTTTTAGTCTGTGCTCCCTGTTTCCGTAGCGTACGGTGAGTATCTGTGATGTGCGTGAGAGTGTGATAAACGTATTTAAATATCTCCGTGATATTTAACCCACAAAAATTCCATTAAAGAAATATTAGACAAAATAATACACAAATATTCTATGTAAAATGAAGAAAGAGGACTACTAGTTATATGGGCTTAAATTCATTGACGTTCTTGAAATTAAAACAACTGTAAGGAAGTATTTGAAAAATCTTACCATTATTTTACAGTTATGTTTATGTAAAATAATTGATTCTAACGATGCAAGTATTGCTTGGAATAAAGTGATTTAAATATTAAAATTTTTTAATACTTTTAGAAGTATTGTTTTTAAGTGTGTAATAGACATGTAGTATTTTCACAGAATAGCCGACACCGTACGCTGAAATGGTTCACTTGAAGTCTTTGGTAAGTAATGAATAGGTATACTGAAAATTAATTTTTCATTAAGAAAATTGGTTAAGTGGCTTAATATTATTTATTTATATTCAATAGTTATTAATACTTATAAAGATTAATAAGCTTTGGTAATGTGAATATTAATAAATATTATTATTATATATTATTTAAATATTCTTTATTTTATTAAATATAATTATATTTAATAAAATTATACACAAATACAACGATTATTAAGTCAATGATTAATAAGTAGTATAAGAAAATATGAAATAAATAACATCGAATTCAGACACAAATTTTAACATATTTTTTTTTAAATAACGGTGATTATTTAAATAACCTATAACCTATAAAATGCATTTTTAAGTTTTAGCTAAACCTTATAATTTGTACCTAAAACCTTTTGTTAATGTAATGTAATGGAACTATTTCATTTATGCATTTTTCTTTAACCGTACATTATTTAATATATATATATATATATATATATATGTTAAAATCGTTATGGTGATATAGTTAAAGCTAAATTCTTTAAAATTTCCATACAAAGTAATCATTATGTCGGTAAATAGATATTATTTTGGATGAAAAATATAAAATCACAAATGAATAATCTTTTCGTTTGATATACAAACTATAAAAGATATTTTGCTTAATTCTATGAAAATTGAGCAAAAAAAATCTCAATGAACTTATTACAACAAAAACAGCAGAAGCAAAACATTAGATTACGGAGAGAAGAAGATAAAAAAATTTATTTAATTTCAGAGACAACCTCTTAGTTTAGTTACCCAGATACTTATATATATTACCCAAATTTTAAATTGCGGTAGTCCAGTATTATTACCAAAATTATGTTATTTATGTAATTTATCATGCTTCGATTATATAAATAAAAAATAACTTTACACCCGGAGCTTCGGTCACGATTTTTCCCATAACAAAATGTGTTGTGTGCTTCCTCGAATTTCAAACTGTCTCCATGTCAATTTTTTTAACTTACAAACATTACTTCTTTATAATATTAGAATAAATTATCATTTAATCTTATAGATATTACTTTTAAATACATTCAAATTATAAAATTTGTGATATGAACGAAACAAAATGATTACGTCCAGTCACGTTTAATGTATTTACACAAACGTGTCATATACAGGTCTGGGAACGGAAGCTATTATCTAAACTTAACGGAACTTAACGGAAGCTCTCGTATCTCGTATATATATTAGACTATCGACAACTTTAGTTTAGTTCTATAATAAACAATTTTTCTATCATTATGATACTAGCTAAATTCAAAAATCTTCATTAAATGGAATTAAAGAAGTCACTATTGATTGAGTGGCAAGAAATCTATTAAGGGCTATAATTTAAGAGGCAACAACTTTAGTAAGATAATAAATTGTCCTACTGCTATGTTAGAGACTGTGGGAAACAACAATTATTGGAACACTTATTAATTTACGACTTTCATTTTAAAGCATATAAGTTTTAACTTGCTTAAGATACATCGTATATATAATTCTATCTTTAAGGCTCCGATGCGGTGTCCCATTTAAAATACAAATAATACATTAAAATTAATAACTAGCATATGGAATTCACACAGCAAATAGTACCATTATTAGTAAATTCGTATTGTCAAATATATTGTAATACCTTTTTTTTAATTTGTGTCCCAGTTTCTTTTCTAAACTTCGGGTAAAAGTTGTAAATATTAATAGTTTACTCATAATTATAGTAAGGTGAATGACATTTACTACTAGTGTAGAGTACTACTTTGTGATTAAGTCGTCACAGCGATCAAGGTAATACATACATTTGGTAATTGAATCTGCTGTACTCGTAGTTCAGATACAACTATAGATTAATGTGATTAATTTTTTAATTATCAAATCATTGTATTATAAATAAATACCCGCGATACACTTTCTCACAATAATACTATCTCGGTCTTCGGTTACATCAGCGACGCACGAGAGCTCTCAAACCGCGTGGTTATATGGAGGCCATTCATATTTCACTTTATTTGAACTATGCGTACAACCAGAAACACAACGTAGATGCGTCGAACAAATGTAATTTGAAATTCACTAAACAAAAATATATGGTGGGTCAACCCTGGACCAACAATTAGGTGGTCAATGTGCCACCAATAAATATTAAATGAATTTAAATATACTATACTTAAAAATTGGGCTTTGAAAATAAAAATAATTACTTAAGTGGCGTAATCCTTTATTTGCTAGTTTTCAATTATTAAACACTAAATTAGTAAAAATTTAATGGAAAGTTATTTCACAAGGGCAATTATTTGTTTATAAATTTTGATTTCTACACATTTCCTAAGAGCGACTGTACTAAGTTGAAATTAATTTCAGTGTAACGA
This sequence comes from Scirpophaga incertulas, assembly GCA_036419045.1. Taxonomy (NCBI): domain Eukaryota; kingdom Metazoa; phylum Arthropoda; class Insecta; order Lepidoptera; family Crambidae; genus Scirpophaga; species Scirpophaga incertulas. Next base: position 10,578 of record JAYEAL010000857.1, read on the forward strand.
CTTAGTCTGTCACGTAAGAGCACGCACGCTAGAGGTACACATCATTCCATTCACCATCTATACATAATGTGATATAGCGCCACAAGAACGCATCGAGTCTATTATTTGAAAACTGTAATACTACCGTTTTTTGTCGAATATATTTGGCGTCTCGTACGCTAGAGAAACACAGACAAATTTGAAGACTAAGTGACTGAGTTTTGTCTGAGTAATAAATATGTTAGTTTTTGTAAAAAATTGCTGTTGAATAACCAGTTTTATACTACAGATAGATAAGTCGCAATTGAAAATTCCGCTAGGGTTACTAGTTTATTCATAGCATTAGACTACGAATGACTTATCTGCAAATTGGTTTATTTTAGGTTACTAAATATTTGTTTCCATTTCTACAGTAGTAAGGCCGCATATTGAAAGAAAACTTCCTGAATACAGTTTGTATTATAGCCATTATATTACATCGAAATTTTCGAGGAGGCGTGAGACGACGATAGCTTTTAATGTTGCTTACGCTCTGATATGAGAAATCAATACGTTTTATCGACGGTGCAATACTGTGTAATTCAAAGACATTGCAACAGATTTATTATTAAATTACCAACCCTCTGTTTTCAAGATATTAGAGTAAAGAATATAACATGATGGCGCCTGGTTTATAAATGCTAAGACTTTATCAACTCAATTTTTTTTCGTCGATCCCCTGTACACTGAACCCTCGCGGTCGCCTGTGTAGAATGACAATTTATCCAACAATTCGTTTTGTAATTATAGGAAATTGGCCGCAAACCCTGCTGTAGGGCATGACTTGAATCCAGAATAGTTGTGGCTGCTTAGCGAAGATTGTGATTTACATAATGTGACCACAGTGATCTACATAATGTGAATACTAGAAACAAAAATAAACTTGTCGTTCCAATGTTCAGACTCCATAAAACTAGCTGTTCGTTCTTGGGGAAATGTATATCTATGTTTAACAAACTTCCGCAAAGTGTCATTGATTTGCCTGCATATAAATTTAAAATCCATATCAAAAAGACACTCATGAGTAAAGGTTATTTATAAAGTAAGTGACTATCTAAATGATCACACTATTTAGGAATAGGGACACTATTCATAGAGCCATGTTAGGTAAAAACATTATTTATAATATTGTATTATTTTTATATGTGTATGTAAACATGCATACGACTGTAATCGTATTAGATATGATTGTATCTTAATTTTGTATTATTATAATTATTAACATTGAAAAGAGGAGATAAAAAATAGACCTTCAGAGTTACTTGCCTGTTCTTCTCGAGAAGGCTCTCCCAATTTCTCAACAGGTGTCGAGTCAATATTTTTTTTTCCTTATTCGTACGTACGGACAAGGTGTTTGCTTTTTTTAAGCTTTTTTTTTGTTTTAACGTCAATAAGTGCATGTAAAGGTCTATGTTGAATAAAGATTATTTTGATTTTGATTTGACCACGCTACAGTACTGTTTATCAATAGATACATTTTAATGTTATGTTTAAACTTTTGCAAACCCTATACGAGTATTTCATGATTTCAGTTTATTTGAAATTATTGTATTTAATTATTTCAAAATATATGGCATTCTTGTTGTAGATCGACGTCTACCGCACTACCAGAGTTTACCACAATTTTGTCTTCAGGTAGTGTATGAAGTGCTATAGGTTCAACCCCTATATTCCACTTATTTCAATTTAGCGACATTTGTGTGTTAATTTGGGTATGATGTGTGTAACCTAGTTCTTTCTTTATAATTTTTATCGAATTGAATCGTTGAAAGAAAAGCTGACTTATTTGCGGCTTGGGTTTATTACATTAATACTGTGCTCTTGGTCGTACGGTAAAGGATAATAAACCTTTTTCGCTTAAAGAGTATCATAGAATAATACAAAAAAAATCAATTCCAATCAATAGTTCCTGAGATTAGCACACTCGAACAAACTAATTCTACGGATCGGTATAATGATATTCTCTTGAACCTAGTTTTTTAAATTATGTTTTAATTCCTTCCAATTTATGCAAATTATTTAAAGATCTGATGAAATTATATCTTAGATTAACCAGACTAAGCAACTAAATTTAAAAAAAATATTAATACTTTCATTTTATTAAATTTAAAAAGTTGTTGGCACGTTTCTATAAATCTACATTGCTCCTATGTTTCTAATAATTTAATGAACTACGTTTAAATGTTGGAATTTTAGTAACATAAGTAAAATACAAACCGCATTACTAACAAAGTAACAAAACGCTCTATAAATTATTCATTTTCATAAAACAACAGTACCATTTCCATTTTCCAAGCGTGTAGTTAAAGCAATATTGTTATGCATATGAGAGTGTGTGAATACAGAGCGTTTTCGAGGGTGGTCTTCCCCTTAATGTGTAACGCACATTTGCATTTTTCGCTAGCTAACATAACTAGTTTATATAGATGAATCCCACGGATGAAGTTACGGTCTTAATATATATTAAACTAGCGGACCCGACAAACTTCGTCCTGTCAAAAAGATGAGATGAGAGAAAAGAAGTGGCAGTTTTTTGTTTCTGCTTATTTTATAGTCAGGGCATAAAATTCTCCTGTACAGAACATCACCCTGTAGGTCGTTGTGAATAAAAAATAATTAAATAAAACATATATAAGCATTTAAAAC
>JAYEAL010000621.1:0-28866 GCA_036419045.1 Scirpophaga incertulas
AGGTCCGTAACCGAAAAGAAAACCACGCTCTGCTACCAAAAAATTTGTTGCGTTTTCCCGAACGCCGTAATTTGCTTATATTATTTAACTATATAATAATATTGCTTACTTACCGGTCCGTTAGCTGGCTTGGCTTGAACTTGTGTTTTGTGTGTACTAATGTGCCCTACCGTATGTGGTTATAAATATATATCATAAACTACAATACTTGTAGTGTAAAAAATAGGAGAACGCGTGGCCGACCACTTTTCCAAACAATCTAATACGCCGAAACCGTAATATGCAAATATTAATCCGTCGTAAATAAACTCAATAAAAATGCCGTGAAAAAATCCGAAGTGACAGTCCAGTACCGAAAACCGTCATGTCAAAATCTTTTTTTTTTACTTTTTTAAATTTCCTTTTCCGCGGTCCGAAACTCAAGTCCTAAACAATTCTTATAAGCATTTTTTTTCAAAAATAATAATTATTTTGTATAGAATAGGCATCAAGGTATATTAGTATCTAACTACTGAAATTTAGGCAACAAGCCTATTATAAAATCAGATAACACTTGGGTGAAATATACTAACCGAGTTCGTTTCCGTAGTATGGTAACGCAGCATGAGTATTGCGCCGGCGCCGACACCGCGCCGCGGTTTCGGTATCGATTCCCGCTAACGAGTGATTCGATTGTAAACAATCGATTAACTCCGAGCACTTCCAATCGGTCCAAGGACGCTTCGCCCACATTCGAACTGTCACTTGTGACGGCGCCCGAACAAACGCTACATTTGCATGGAATGTGGTCCGAGCAGAAAGTTGCAAAACTGTCCAGCTTTAAGGTTAGCTTTGTTGCACAGTACTTAGAATTTTATCAGGTATGCTAGCATTGATTTGCCAATCTACGCCGTTTATGTTCTAACAGCGTGTAACTTAAGATTTTTTATTTTTCAGGAGGCAAATAACTATTCATACTTAATATTATAAACACGAAAGTTTGTAAGTATAGATACATGTTTGTTTCTCTTTCACGTAAAACCTTCTTAGTAAATTTCTATAAAAATTCACAATAATATAGTTTATACATCACAAAACATATAGGATACAATTTATATAAATGTTGTGTGATTGTTCAAAATAATAATAATAATATTGGTTTATTAATAAACACCGAGTTACATAGCCCAACAGATTTCACAACTATTTTTATTTATTTTATTTATGTACACAACATATCAACATATAGAAAAACAATGTGAATCTTGACTCATAGGTACATAGGTTCTGCTTATTTCTAAAGAAATTTCTACCAGCAGACTGCAATAGGAAACAATATTAACACACTGAAAACAATAACTCACAGTCGTCATATTATAGTATAGTACAGGTATCACTTAAAACATACATACACACACACGCACACACACACATACTACACTCACACACTGCTGCTTAATTTTAATTTTATCTCATGTTATTATAATTTACGTATCTTAATTAAGTACCACCTGAATCCAACTTTATTGTAAAATAGTAATGTTTCGTCTTGTAGTGATTAGCACATTAAAGGTAACTCACTGCTCAGGTCCCCTAGATACAAGCTGAAGCTTAATTTAGGGGCCCATTGAACTCAAAACTTTTGACTGTACTTAGTGTGATAAGTTACATGAGAATGAATGAACAAAAATATAATGATACAACATTTGGGTACAATAAAAAAACTACAACTATTAGTACTCAAATATACATATATATTTATAAAACACATACATACATACAAACACACACAATATATATTATATATATATATATATATATATTATATTATATATATATATATAATATATATATATACATATACATAGATATAAATACGTACATATACATATAATTTATAGGTTTATAATCATATATACATGTTTTATATTATGTACATAGGTATATAAACGATCAATGTCAATTGCTAGAGACAGGAATTTAAATAGTGCTCTCTGACGCGGCGCTTAAAATTGTGCAGTGATTTATATTCACGGATACTGTGTAGTATAGAGTTCCACAACCTTGCAGCGTGAACGGTAAAGGAATTGGGATAGAACTGAGAAGAATGGGATGGGATAACTATATCAATATTGCATAAGAATGGGCTTTTTTAATCAGGTACCAGCGGGACTTAAACTAGAAAAAAGCCTGTATCTTGAGTTCCCGCAGGTGCGTACAATTACTATGGTTATACTAAGACTTCCAAAAACATTCCAAATTGACGACAAAATGATAATTCATATAAACATTATTAATTAACAATTTTTTTTTCAATTTTGTCTACCACTTATTATGTATACTCGTAAATCCGAGACAGTCAATCCAATAAAAAAAAAATGAATGACGTCGGTGTTTCCTCGTAGCAAATTTCCATACGGAGTCACACTATAAATATAGTAGATAAATCATTCTATCTGTAATTTGAACAAAGTTCCAAGCAAAGTAAGCTATAAGACCAAATCTCTGACAATTTCTTTGCCGCACGTAGTCCCGCTGAAGCGCACAATCAGGAGGCCTATTTTTGAATTACGAATGCGATTTCGAAATCACCGCTGACTAAATAGTCAGCGATGACTTTGAGGTCACAGATTCCTAAACATCCAATTTTTGAAAGTCGATCGCAGAGCTGCCAACATAGATAAAGTACACACATAAATGTAAGAGTTCGGTTCCACGCAGAATGTAGCCGCTGCCGATTATTGCCGGCTTAACCATTATAGTTATTATATATAATATATATTATAGGTATATAAAGTTTATATATATATATGAATGTACAAAACACAGATAACATTTCCACAAGTGCACTCACTCGCATCACTTGATACAAATATTAAACAGTTGTGTGCCCTTAGTCACTAATATGTATGAAGATGCACACTTATTAGCCACAGGGTTAAATCGGGTTCCTATTAAATAAAATGTGTGAGGGCAGCTATGACCCTCAACCCTCTAAGACCCGATCCAGAAATCCACGCGGACGAAGACGCGGGCAGAAAGCTAGTAATATATATTTCTATCAATAATATTAATGTATGTACAATATGTGTATGTCTGTCCGTTACCCTAGATCCATATTAATATCAACATTTCGATGCAAATACATACATAAATATATCTACCTAATTCCGACCCCTGATTTTATTACCTCGTCCTAAAATCATGCTGTAATAGTTTCGTAACGGCTCTCTACGATGCTTAACGATCTCTAAATATCCACCCAATAACTTATTACGAAGTTACCAGCAGATAGCGGCAACGTAAACACATTGCGATGCACAATTAGCACTCCCTTAGCACACGTCCCACACCGCAGCTGTGCTCTCACGACAGCGAACCTATAGATAGCAACTAAAGAGCCGCAGTTAATTAAAATTTGCAAGAACACTTCGCCAGCAAAGAGAAAAAAATCATGCAAGTCTTAAAATACCTTAGGATTATAAAGACTGTTTTGCAGTACAAGATATAAATAAAAGTCCTTTAGGGGCCATCCATAAATTACGTCACACGGTTAGGGGGAGGGAGGGGGTGTACGAAGTGTGACATTGTGTGACAAGGGGGTGGGAGGGATCTTAAATTTCGTGACGTCACATTTTCAAAATCTATCTAGCTAACTGATAAAACACAAACTTTAAATTATTACTATAAGTATGAAAAGTGCTGTAAATATTAACTTTTATTGTAAAGTCTGTATACTCTCATAAATAAATAAAGAAATAGTATCTTCTTCTATTAATAGGGGTACTCCCGAAACGTACTATTTTTTAAATTGATTTTAGTAGGTGATTTTGAAAAATATAAGTAATAAGAAAATCATGAAATGACCATATACTTATTTAATATAAGTAATCGTTTTTTGTTTTGTTTATTGATTTGATGTTAATTTTATTAAAATGAAAATAAAACTAATTTCCAAACCGCTTTTATCATTCAATCATTTCTAAATTTGTGACGTCACACTAGGGGGGGGGTCTCACAAATGTGACTAGCTGTGACAAGGACGGGGGAGGGGCAAAAAATCACGAAATTCGTGTGACGTAATTTATGGATGACCCCTTATAAGGCGTGCGCGGGGATACAGATCCAACGCGTAGAGGCTATTCAAGCGAAATTTAATGAAAGTATGCGTGGAGTCTACCAATTGGGTCTATTATTTCATTTTTTTTTGTTCCCCCTGAGGAAAATGTATTAAGTTGCATACCCCAGCTGTGGCGAGCCGGCGGTTATGTGGGGCTCTCCTCCCCGGAAGGGGGAGGCCTACCCACTAAAAAACCTCAGGGATGGCCTTCCTCAGGCATGTAGGGAGCCCCGGGAACATCAAGCTACTTCCGGGAACCCCCAGCCTCCGCTCCCCTGCCTAGAGGGGAGCCCTCCTCGGGGGAGGCTACTACCTCCCCGGTCTCCTCCACCGACGACGCCCCTCGGCCACGGAAGGTGCGGTCCATCCCGGGTCGCCGTAGCAGTCGCGACTTCCTCGCGCCCGCCGGCGACCCGCGGCGGCGCCGCAGCTGTGCTTACCGAGCCCGACGCCTCCTTCGAGCGGGATCGGTCATCTCCCGACCCCGCTCGGCTCCTCCTTCTGGAGCATCACTGCTTCACAGATGGAGGGCTTTTTTATCTGCACCATGAAAAACGCGGCTAAAGACTATACCCAGTTAGATTTACAGAATCTATTGTCATTTGTGGTCAAAAAGTTTGTGGACTTTATCGATTTTAGTGGTAATGAGAGCCGGATTATGGAAGAGACTTCGGTCACCTGCCTTCTCAAAGCGTCCTAATTGATTTATTATTATTACTAATCCTTGCTCACGCTAAGATAAAACATCGCTTGAAGTGTTAAACGAACCTAACCAGCATTAAATGGAAGATTCTCCCGCAAAGAGCCCAATAAAAGAGATATTGGATTGAGACGCGATACAAGCTTCGCGCCGCCAGCTCTACGAGTATATTGTTATTTCTTTTTCTGCTGTTTTGAATTTCTATCTATCTTTGCAGAGATTACAACTGGTACTTGCTGTGGAGAGCTGCATCTTTTTTGCACAAAAGAAAACATTTCTTATACTAACTTGTTTACTGGTCTAATTGACAGACAATTTTTATTTGGGTTAGTTTTAAATTTCTCTTTAAACCTCAGGCATTAAGTCTGCGATTGAACTTCATTGTACATAAAGTTTAAATAAATAAATAATCCTTTCAATATTAATTAAATCAAAATTAACTTTATTCAAATATGACTTTACAGAAAGCTCTTTTGAATCGTTCAAAATTAATTCAGGACGAATTTTTTAGCTGATGAGAAGAATGGGCGCAAGAAACTTATCAGCTTTATCAAAAGTAATAACAACATTTACAATAAATTATGTCGTCATCATACAATGTACATATGTGTTACAATTTTTACGGGAAAACAAATATTTACACTTCATAATGCATCCTCAAATCAACACCAAGCATTGGCATCATTTAAATAATCATAGACTTTGTAATAGCCCTTACTCATTAGCGTCTTTTTAACATGTACCTTGAACTTATGAAGAGGCAATTCAGCTACACTATGTGGAATATTGTTATAAAAATGTATTACTTATCGTACATTTATTATTGTAATAATTCATTGAAATGCATTCAGTAGTTTTTACGTGATACGTTATAATACCTATTAGACCGGACATGTAAGTATGTAACAATTAAGGCAAATAAATGGATAAGACAGTAAACATAAACAAAATCAAATCAAAATCAAAATCAAAATAATATTATTCAACATAGACCTTTACAGGCACTTATTGACGTCAACAAACAAAACAAAAAAAAAGCTTAAATAAAAAAAAAACAAAAACTTGTCCGTACGTACGAATATGGAAAAAAAAAAAGAAAAAATATATTGACCTATTCGGAAATTGGAGAGCCTTCTCGAGAAGAACAGGCAAGAAACTCTGAAGGTCTATTTTTATCTGATCTTTTCAATGTTAATAATTATAATAATATAATATAAAAATACAATATAGTATAAGATACAGTCATACCTAATACGATTACAGTCGTATGTATGTTTACATACACATATAAAATAATACAATATTGTTACCAATAATGTTGTTACCAAACATGGCTCTATGAATAGTGTCCTATTCCCAAATAGTGTGATCATTAAGATAGTCACTTACTTTATAATAATCTTTACTCATGAGTGTCTTTTTGATATGGATTTTAAATTTATATAAAGGCAAATCAATGACACCTTGCGGAAGTTTGTTAAACATAGATATACATTTCCCCAAGAACGAGCAGCAGCAGAAGCGCAACAAAAACAACTGCACCGCAAGCTATAAATAGCACGCACATAAACACATTCCAAAATACAACCTCCATGCCAAAATTGACGACGAAGCCCTACCTCGACAATCGATATTCGGACAGTTCACAAATCGACCTTGTACAGCACCTTCGTATTTATCTCGGTCGCGCAACCGCTTTCTTACTCATCTCGCGCGCCGAAAGTGAAAAGTGCAGCGGATATGCGCGTGCGCCGACCTTGAACCGCGCAACGGTGATCGAACCTCACGAGTCAAGTGTACACGCCACGCAACCAAATTCGGTGAATAAAATGTTTATTGATGCAATAACTCGAGTGTTTTTATTATTTCAATTTCGGATGGTGGAGTTGATGCACTGATGGGTGGCGTGGGCGTCCGTTATTTTTGTACGGTTGTAAATGATTTTGTTACAAAACATTGGTGATATTACCGCTAGCGTAAGTGCTTTTGAATGACTCGCATTTCATAATTCTGCTCTCGAGACGAGGTCCACTTTCAAAGACATGTGCAAATATTATAGACTAGCTGTGCCAGCGACTTCATCCGCGTGGAATAGTTTTTTTTTTTTTTATTGCTAAAGTTGACAAACAAGCAGGCTGCCCACCTGATGGTAAGTGGTAACAGTCGCCTATAGTACATGTGGTTCCCACGAGATTCGCAGCAAATCTGCAAACCTCATAAGAACCACAGTGTACGTTGCCAACTTGTGACATAAGATGTAAAGTCACAGTACCCAGTAATTTCACTGCCTATCTTACCCTTCACGCCGGAACACAGCAAAGCGAACCCTGCTGTTTGGCGGCGGAAATAGGTAAGACGGAGGTACCCATGCAGACGACCCTGGTACAGAGTCTACCTCCTAGAAAGTTATTTTGAGCATCATATTTATTTTTACAAACAACCACCTCAGCTGTTACCCGATCTTGACAACGCGACATATCCAAATTTGATTACAATAAAAACGATTCTAGTGAGTTAACATTAAAAGATAGACATATACTGCCGCGGACATTTTTTAAGATCATTTTAAGAGGAATAATTCTTCCATACATATATTTTTGGTATCTAGAACCGTTTTCGCAGCGCACGCAACGGAAGGCAAGGCAACGGAAGATGAATAATTTTCTCCGTTGTTTCCACATTTTCCATTATTCCTTCGCTCTTATTAGTCGCAGCGTGATATTATATAGCCTAAAGCCTTCCTTGATGAATGGCCAAAATTGAATTTTTCAATTCGAACCTGGAGTTCCAGAGATTAGCGCGTTCAAACAAACAAACATACAAACAATCAAACAGACAAACTCTTTAGCTTTATATTATAACAAATCGCTATTAATATTATAAACGTAAAAGTTTGTTTGGATGGATGTTTGTTAAAACTATGTAAAATCTTCTGGATTTTAATAAAACTTTACAATAATATAGTTTATACAATAATTTAACATATAGGCGACAATTTATAAAGATATATACTCGCTAATATAAGCTTCTCGAAATACTAATACTGCGCAGATGAAGTCGCGGGTACCAGCTTGTATATAAAATTCTGGATCACATTGTTAGCAAACTTTTATGAAACAGATTTTTATGAAATTTTATATTGGTCTGAGAATCGGCTACTGTCTATTTTTCATAGCTCAACTTTTAACCGTCTACCACCAACTCCAATTTGTATATAGTCATTTTATTAATTGGGTAGACGACAATTTTTCAATTCTATATATAATAAGAGTACCCTTTTAAGTGAGAAATATTGTAGAACCTACAGTACACCTGCACCTATTACTTTTGAAGATACATCGACATGTTTGCGGCGCTGTCGCGGGTCGCTCAAAAACGCTCCATACTAGAAACACTGCAATCGTTACGTCATAACTCAGTAAACTCGTCAAATTTGTACGAGCGTATAAGCAAATTTTAAAATAACTGTTATTTGTACGTTTATAGGTATACTTTCTATATAGAAAATGTTACATTTAATGTGAGAATGCTAGAAATGTGTTCGTTTCATTAGAATTACGTAAATAATAATTGCTCATTTTTTTAGAAATCTAAAAAACAATATAAATTAATAATCAAACTGAAATTTCTATATTGACATACTTTCATTAAATATAAATTGCTCAAATCAGATAATTATAAGTAGTAATAAAACGCCCATAATCAGTTGTAGTCGTCTACCCTATTCAATAATTTTTCATCCCCCTGTGATAAGGGGTCATCCATAAATTACGTCACACGAATTTCGTGATTTTTTGCCCCTCCCCCCGTCCTTGTCACAGCTAGTCACATTTGTGAGACTCCCCCCCCCCTAGTGTGACGTCACAAATTTTGAAATTATTGAATGGTAAAAGCGGTTTCGAAATCAGTTTTATTTTCATTTTAATAAAATTAACATCAAATCAATTAACAAAACAAAAAACGACTACTTAAATAAATAAGTATAGGGTCATTTCATGATTTTCTTATTATATTTTTCAAATCACCTACTATAATCAATAAGAAGAATAGTACGTTTCGGGAGTACCCCTATTAATAGATAGAAGAAGATACTATTCCTTTATTTATTTATGAGAGTATACAGAGTTTACAATAAAAGTTAATATTTACAGCACTTTTCATACTAATAATAATAATTTAAAGTTTGTGTTTTCACAGTTAGCTTATTTGATTTAATAGATTTTGTAATGTGACGTCACGAAATTTAAGATCCCTCCCACCCCCTTGTCACACAATGTCACACTTCGTCAACCCCCTCCCTCCCCCTAACCGTGTGACGTAATTTATGGATGGCCCCTAACCGATGAAAAATCTTGCATCCAAACAAAATGCAAATATCCACGTAAAGTGTCATGAACTGCAACTCCGCAATCAAATGCGATCGATCGTCGAAATGCCATCGACTAGCAACGTAACGATCGGCCTATTCAATCACGTGGACAATATATCATTATAATTCTAGATCGTCGATAAGCGCGCGCATGCGCAGAAGGCTTTAAATCCTATTGTTCGTAATAATGCAATCATATTGATGGATCACCGGACTGTTTTTGTTTAAGCGGGCGCTCTGTAACATTTTCATTTTGAAATGCTCCGGATTCTACTATTTATGCTCATGTCATGTTCCACGACAACATTTGTGTTTTAAATTATTATATCATTTTGGTCATACGTCTAAAAGTAATGTCATGTTAAGGACACTGACACATGCAGAGTCTGCGAACAAGAGCGTGAAACACCAATACACCTCTTGTGCTACTGTGAACCGCTGATTCACAAAAGAAACAGACACCTGGGGAAACACCTCCTTGACCCAGATGAAATAAAAACAATCCGAACTGGGAACATCCTATCTTTCTTGGTCAGTGCCCGGTTAAGGGAGCTACTGTAGGGCAAACATAGAACCTACATAGGAAGCTGGTCACAATAGATCTTAATAGGTCGCAGTGATGCATATCAGCCCCGACTTACACACGAATACGAAAATGTCATGTTATGTTTTTAACATCTAAGCATATGTAAGAACTCTAAGAATACATACTTCATTACAGATTTATTTAATGTATTATTCATTAATAATTGAATGAAATAATAATTGTTGATGTAATGAATTGTTGAATATTTTAGCAAAGTATGGAACTGTCTTTTTGTTTTATTTCCATAAATAAAAATCCTTTCGTATAACACTGTTCATGTAATAAATCGTACATAAATCGCACGGGGAACTGAAACTAAACTTCATGTAAATACGTATGCACAGTTGTATAAATGAACCCGGAGTCTCGGTCTTTTGAAAATAAATACCACGTGGTAATTTAGTCATTTTCAAACAATATCACTACGTTAAATTTGCAGTCCCGTATTTTCTCGAGATTTTTATTTAACAAAATGTATTTTAAAAAGCCGCTTCCATAATTTGTAAGCCAAAAATTAACTTTAGGTAAATATGCATCCGATTATCCGATCTCTAGTCATGACACTATGAAAATAACTGAAATAGACTAATCTTGCCGTTTTAACGTTAGTCAGTTGTCGTACTTTATACCAATAATATAGCTAATACAATATAGTTCATACATCAGAATAACACATAGGCTGCAATTTGTAAAGATATTATGTGAATTGTCTATAATATGACAATAAGTGTCCTTCGCAGATGAAGTCGCGGCACTAGCTAGTTGATAATAAAAATTTAATCGTACTAGGTGAGACTTCTGCAGCATATCAGCATTCCAGAAATACAGCACTTCCTTCACGTAAATTTTATCAGCATTACTCATACGAGATAAGACTGAAAACAATGAGCGGGTTTGTCATAGCTAAACATATATGGCGGTCTATAAAACAAAGGCGATTGCATATTTATTCACAAATACATATAAAAAATCCGCTTTTCTTTAAATTTGCAACTATATAAATAGACGTGTTCTACTAATATTATTAACAAAAAAAATAATCTAACAAATTAATTATGGAATCTATTATGGAATGTACTCCCTCAAGAAGTGAGAAACGAGCAGGCGTATCCTTCAAAATAAATTGCGCACACTTTTCTTTGAGAGAAGTCTTAGGTTATAAAATGTGATATAAAGCTGTTATGTAGTTGTATAGTTATATGTTTTATTTATGTACTAGCGGTCCCGACAGACTTCGTCAAAAAGGTCCAAATGAACTATTACATTTTGTGACTATTCAAGTTTGGAACGTGATATTAAATCTTCCAACGATGTATTCTGTGCTCCAACGCACACACGCACACTGTTTTGACAGATATGATTGAATTTAAACTTTATATATAAAGGAAATCGACTGCTTTGATGTTAGGGAGACATCTACATTGCTTAGACAACAGTGAGTGCTTGCAATATGAACTTTATGTAATAACAATGAAGCTCAAATTGACTGTACATTTTAGTTAGAAAACGTTTGTATGGGAATGAAGGGCTATTTTAGGATTTTTCTGATAATTATTCGAATTTTTCTCTCGCCGTAAAAACCATCCTTGAACTTCAACGAACATTTTAAAAAAGAATTGGCCTAATTGGTCCAGGCGTTGCTGAGTTATGCGCTTACCAACACATTTTGCGATTCATTTGTATATATAAGAAGATTAGGATGTTTTCATAAATTTTATATATAAGTATATTCTGTGTATGTATCAACATCAATTTTTAATGTCTTTTGTACATCTTTATATCTCTGCATCACCTGAAGTTCGATTGGTAGAAAATGCCCAAAGCATTAAGTCCGCCATTGTACATTAAGTTAAAATAAATTAATAAATTCTATGTATACGACATACTAAAACATTCGTGGACTAATTGAAAGTGTAAAATCGCCTTCAATCATAATAAAGAAGTTATTAATAACAAGATCTGCAACAACGTATAAAAAACTTTAGAACTTAGATGATAACCATCTAAAACTAATGTAAACAGGATACATAAAAACTTAATGTAAAACAAATATGACCTTAGAGAATTAATTATAATCAATTCATATCAATAGGAAGTTTATAATAAACATTAAAAGTTAATGATCAATTGACCAGGGCTGGGGACATTTATATCCTTTGTGATTTATGAGGAACTAGCAGCCCGCCTCGGCTTCGCACGGGCATTGGACAAACATTTCAAAAGCTATATATATATAAATTGCAAGGGGTAATCTCAGGATCTACTGAACTGATTTTAAAAATTCTTTCACCAATAGAATGCCACATTATTGCTGAGTGTCATAGGTTATATAAAAAACCGAAAAATAAAAAGGCTTTTACGTGGTAGCCCGTTTTGCAAAGTGAATCGGAGAAAAAACGGTCGAATGAAAGCGTTTCTTACGAATGCTGCCTTAACTATGAAAGATATATTTTTGAGTTCTAGAGAAAAAATGTGGAGCTTGAAAATGCCTACAAAAAAGTCAACGATAGCATATGTCTAACTTTTATATTTATGAATCTATGAAAACAAGTAAACTCATCGTCATAAGTGTGAAGGCCAAAGCAGCGGACGGCGCGCGATGGCTTCGGGTTTAATTCGGTTCGCGTTCGTGCTCGCTTCGGGGATTATTAATATTATGCCCAACGAAGTGGGCACGGGTCAGCTAGTATAGTAATATTATAAAGAAGTAAAGTTTGTGTGTTTGTTAAATTGCAAGGGGTAATCTCAGGATCTACTGAACCGATTTTAAAAATTCTTTCACCAATAGAAAGCCACATTATTGCTGAGTGTCATAGGTTATATAACAAACCTAAAAATGAAAAAGGTTTTATGTGGTAATCCGTTTTGCAAAGTGAATCGGAGAAAAAACTGGCAGCGGATGGCTTCGGATTTAATTCGGTTCACGTTTGTGCTCGCTTCGGGGATTATTAATATTATGCCCAACGAAGTGGACATGGGTCAGCTAATGAAAAATAAAACACTTATTGTGACATAACTATAATAGTTAGATATTTTTGTACGTGATTGTTAATATGTTCTGCAAAGACGCAGTACATTATTTTGTTTTATAATCAATAGTTTTGGCAGCGCATTCGATGTAAGAAAGTTTTTTTGGTAATTTTTTCACACCTTAGATTATATTATTGGAGTTTTAGTATGGATCCTAATTTTTATTAACTGTAATTTATAGACTATGTTCACCAGAGATGATATAGCTTCCCCAACAGTGAAATAATTTTTTAGAACGGTCAAGTAGTTTCGGAGCCTATTCAATGCAAACAAAAAAAAACATTAAATCGTTCCTCTTTATGTAGAAGTGTATATAGTGATATTTTATAGAACAGTATATTGTACATATATTTTTAGTACTTTATAAAGCTACTAGCGACTCGCCCCGGCTTTGCACGGGTGCAATGCTTATGTACATAGATATACCTACTACAAAATGTTACTACAACGTTCACAGATTTTTTGTCATTAGAAAAACAAACATGTTTTGTTTAGAGGTTTTGCTCTTGACAGTAAGAGATAGACATATACCATCGCGGACATTTTTGTTGAACTTACTAAGGTGGACCAATACTGTAGTACATTATTTTGGTCTATCTCGTAGGGTTCATCCAGCGTTTTTGCAATGTAAGCGCAAAGAAACGTGCTTATTTACGACATAACATTAGAAACCTCTAAATTTATCAGTGTTTTTCTACTGTACTATACATGTATTATACATATAAACCACTCTATTTACTAAAAAAAAACTGCATCAAAATCCGTTGCGTAGTTTTAAAGATCCAAGCATACATAAGGACAGACAGACAGCGACTTTGTTTTATACTATGTAGTGACTAATTTTCTTTCACAAAAGATCTTATTAAAAGATCTTGTCTCCTAATTCAAGTTAACCTCTTCTCACACTATAACACATTATATACAAAATAATAAATGAAAATAATACGTCAAAACTACGATAAGCGACAACACACCCTGAAAAGCAAACGTGACTCAAAGGTTATCTATAAGAAGACGCCTTATACGGGCACGCAGCTTAATCTCGACCTAGTAAGTCACAGCGCTGTTAATCAAGGCGACTTCTGCGCATGGCTGGCACGTTAACGGCGACATTGTCAGTTCCTGCTCGGGGCATATTTTACTTAGATATTGTTACTGCAATGCCACGGGCTAGCCGCATTTGGAATTATCGTTTCACGGCCCTAGCATAATTCCTAATGGAAATTCCTTTTGTAGGTGCATACAGAAATGTTTGTTCAGGTAGTGAAAGACATAATTACTTATAGAGGAAGTAAACGCGTGATAAGTAGAGATCGGATAATCGGATGCATATTTACCTAAAGATAGTTTAAGACAAGTATGGAAACGGCTTTTTATTGTTTTGTTAAATAAAAATCCCGGGATTGCGGAATTGGATAGTCGGACGTTTATTTATTTACCTAATTTAGTTTTTGACAAAGTATGGAACTGTCTTTTTATTTTATTTCCATAAATAAAAATCCCGGAATTCCGGTACTGTAGAACATTTTGGTAATGCAAAACTAGTCGGTAATATGAGCTTAAAACGACGTTACATGAAGGTTAGTTTCAGTTCCCCGTGTGATTTGTGAGTAGGTATATAGAGTTTTAGAGGAAGAAAGTCGAGTGTTAAATAAAACAATAAACTAAAAACTGAAACTAAACTTCATGTAAATACGTATGCATAGTTGTATAAATGAACCCGGAGTCTCGGTCTTTTGAAAATAAATACCACGTGCTAATTTAGTAATTTTCAAACAATATCACTACGTTAAATTTGCAGTCCCGTATTTTCCCGGGATTTTTATTTAACAAAATGTATTTTAAAAAGCCGCTTCCATAATTTGTGAGCCAAAAATTAACTTTAGATAAATATGCATCCGATTATCCGATCTCTAGTGATAAGGGAACAATTTTTTTATAGATATAAGTCTGTTTCTCACTTATATATTAGTAATTAACAGACGTGCGTTGCTCTTAAAATACGGGAAACGACACTTAATGTTTTTATATTATTACTAGCTTCGCCCGCAGCTTCGCCTGCGTGAAATTAGTTTTTGTCAATCCTGGTCCCTTATGTCTAAGGTACCAAGATTCATGGTCTTATCTTCAATTCAACCCCTATTTCACCCCCACACTGGTAAAAAGTCAAAATGCTAGAACAAACGATTTTTTTTTCTTAAGACGTGATATTTGACGAACTTGCATACTAACTTTCAACCCTTATTTCACCCCCTAGCTGGCCGACATTTCAAAAATGCTAGAACAAATGTTTAATGATTTCTTACCAAGTGCTTAAATATAAAGTTTCATGGTTTTATCTTTTAAAATTAACAAATCCCATACAAACTTTCAACCTCCATTACAACCCCTTCAAAAAAAAAAACTTTTGATATGTTTATAATGCCCGTGTGTAGTTTGTATATTACATTTTTTTTTGTCCGTACCAGTCTTTATCTTGTCGGTTGTCCTAATAAAAAAATGAAAATAATATAAATCAATAAAAATGTAATCACTATAAAGAACATTGTATTACCCGCAAATTGAATCCATAATTACCAGTTTAATAATAAACCCATCAATCGAATTACACGATGATGACATTATCCATCCATCATCTGCGGGAAAAAACGGCCGTAACACAAAAACATTTTTTGCTAATTAAGTAATGACCAACTACCAGGTCGCGCGCAAAAAGCATTATCGATTATGAAATGCAAAATCAAACGCCGTATATGGCGTATGAATTGTAACCTTCAACTGCAATTGAGATTGTATCCTTTACGAGCTCGGGGGGGCTCAATTCATCAAAGGACATTGTTCCGGCTCCATACATGTTCTGCCTAAGAACCGTTCGAATCGAAAGTGACTTATATAAACTCTTAAAATTATATGGAATCCTATGAAATAAGTTTTCACGAACGGACACTTCAGGAAACTAAAATAATTACGAAAAAAGTTAATATTTTGAGGTTATAAATAAAAAATAACCAACCTTGCGTGAAATATCAGAGTAGTAATAAGCAAAGTAATATTAACAATACTATGTACAGCTATATATTTTCTCTTCTAGAACTAGGAAAGGACTACTCTACTAGATACTAGGGAAAAGAGATAGTACCTAGTCAAGTTTAAGATAATTCTTTGACAATTGTCATTTTACAAAATCAAGTCCTTTACACACATCCGAGTCTACCAAGTATGCAATGTAATCGGAGTCCGTAATCAAGCCAAAGTTGTTAGAATAAAATCATGAAACGCATAGAAAATCACAAAAGAAACGATAGTCGCAAAGCAATCAAAAATTGAATGAAACGGACACAGATATGGTATGAAGTACTCTAGTGTTGCCAATTACGAAAACTATAATACTCGAATGCCAAGCTAGAAATTCGCGATTTTGCTAAAAAAATATATAATACTAGTTTTTTTCTAGCTAGTCAATTTAGGTATTTAAATGAATAAAGTGTTATCAACTAATTTTAATAACCGACTTCAAAAAGGAGGAGGTTCTCAATTCGATCCGTATTTACCGAAATCGCGAAAACTTCCGAAACTGGCAGCACTGGCTGACGGAAAACATTTTATACGGCATCAATAATTGTGACCCAACTTTTTATTTGGAATTTATTTATTTGAAGTGTCCGTGGAATACTAAAATATGTTTCAAATAATATAAAAATAAATGAAAATTATAGTATAACTAGCTTTCTGCCCGCGGCTTCGCCTGCGTGGATTTCGGGATTGAGTCTATAGAGGGTTAAGGGTCATAGCTTTTGCTCACGGCTACATATGCGCGGAGGTCTGTTTATGGCGCGAAGATTTTATCGGGCTTCCCGTGGGTCTATCCGTTTTTCCGAGATAAAAAATACCGCAAAACCTTGCTCAAGAATCACTCTATCTATTGATGAAAACCGCATGAAAATCTGTACAGTAGTTTTTTAAGGGGAAGCTTTTATTGCGCATCCCGTGGATCTGTCGATTTTCCGGGATAAAAAGTTGCCTATGTTACTCGGGGATAATGTAGCTTTCCAAAGGTGAAAGAATTTTTGAAATCGGTCCAGCAGTTTCGGAGCCTATTCATTACAAACAAACAAACAAACAAATTTTTCCTCTTTATAATATTAGTATAGATTTATATTCACATCGGTTCTTAGGCCAAAATTGAACAATGTCCTTTAACGATCTTGGTGGTCTTCTTCCGTATTTACACGATTCGCGGTTATCAGGGTCGTAAATCTCGTTGGATGGTGAGTTTGGTCATGAGTCAGTTACCCCTCTGGTGGAGCAGGCGCGCGACCTTGCGAGATGCGGCCTCGAATGGCGCGGGGCGGCGCGGCCCACCCCTTATACGGCAGTTGGCCTGCGTTTCCACGTCACGTGGGCTAAACGTCATCTGTACTAATATTATAAAGAGGAAAGATTTGTTTGTTTGTTTGTTTGTAATGAATAGGCTCCGAAACTACTGGACCGATTTCAAAAATTCTTTCACCTTTGGAAAGCTAAATTATCCCTGAGTAACATAGGCTACTTTTTATCCCGGAAAAATCGACAGATCACACGGGATGCGCAATAAAGGCTTCGCTCAAAAACTACTGCACAGATCTTCATGCGGCTTTCATCAATAGATAGAGTGATTCTTGAGCAAGGTTCTGCGGTATTTTTTATCTCGGAAAAACGGATAGTCCCACGGGAAGCGCGATAAAATCTTCGCGCCATAAAACGACTTCTGCGCATATGTAGCCGTGGGCAAAAGCTATGACCCTTAACCCTCTATAGACCCAATCAGGCCACGCAGGCGAAGCCGCGGGCAGAAAGCTAGTAATTATTAATATTATAAAGAGGAAAAATTTGTTTGTTTGTTTGTTTGTAATGAATAGGCTCCGAAACTACTAGACCGATTTCAAAAATTCTTTCACCTTTGGAAAGCTACATTATTCCCGAGTAACATAAGCTACTTTTTATCCCGGAAAAATCGACAGATCCCACGGGATGCGTAATAAAGGCTTCGCTCAAAAACTACTGTACAGATTTTCATGCGGTTTTCATCAATAGATAGAGTGATTCTTGAGCAAGGTTTTGCGGTATTTTTTATCTCGGAAAAACGGATAGTCCCACGGGAAACCCGATAAAATCTTCGCGACATAAACAGACCTCCGCGGATATGTAGCCGTGAGCAAAAGCTATGACCCTTAACCCTCTATAGACCCAATCCCGAAATCCACGCAGACGAAGCCGCGGGCAGAAAGCTAGTATAAAGATATATACGATTGCTCAGACACCTGCTGTACAAGATCGCAGATTTGCAGCCACTTCCCTTCACCTGCGCTATAATTTCGCACAAACATGTATGAAAATGACATGTCATGGACCTCCATAGTCGAGTGGATAGTACACCGGTTTCAAGGTGTCGCCATCTCTGAGGTCCCGGGTTCGAGTCCCGGTGGGGGCAGATGTTTGTGTGATGAATGCGAGCATTTCTAAGTCATGGTTGTTGATATATATTTCTATAAAAATTATTTATATATGTATAATATATGTATGTCTATCCGTTACCCTAGATCCCATAGCACAAGCCTTACAGAGCTTAGTTTGGGCTAGGCTAATTGGTGTAAGTGTAACAAATATTTATTTTTATTATTTTATTATGGAGACGTATTTTTGAATCATTAGACGTGGATTTGGAATTCAAATACGAATACAAATCGTGCGCGAAATTATTTTCTACTGCTTACAATTTTATAGATTTTTAAATCACTCGAATTCAGTGTCGTCATTGAGAACAAATTATTAATTACATTCCGTTTCACTCATAACAATTAAAAATCACAACAACAAAAATTAAAAAATATGTACTCAAACAATATATACACAGTCGAATCAATCCGGGATCTAGGAGTGATCCTTGACAGCAAACTGCATCTTGATCTTCACATTGAAAACATAGTAAATAAAGCATTTAATATGTATGGCTTTATTATGAAATCTACGGTCGATTTCAAGTTGCCGTCCATTTTCACTTACCTATATAAATCACTAATAAGGTCTCATCTTGAATATGTCGTGCCCATCTGGAACCCATTTTATAATAAATATACTGTAGTTTTTCCGTAGTATGCACTATAGATGTTCTCATAAAATACTTTCCTATACTGAACTCACTCAGAAATATAAATTGTTAACGTTAGAATTAAGACGCAAGCAACTAGATGCAATGTTACTGTATGATTTGTGCCATAATAGATATGACTGTACCCAATTAGTAAGTAAATTGTGTTACAGAGTACCTACCAGAGCGCACTGCCGTAATATGTGTCAAATATTTGCAACTCAATTTTGCCGTACAAGCGCTGGAAGGCGATCTCCTATGCATCGCTTGGTTCATTCTTATAACATAAACTTTAACTCAATTGATATTGCAGCGACACGACCTGGTATATTTAAAAAAAGCGTTTTAGGTATTTTACAAGCAAATACATAAGTAGATTGTAACTACTTTAAGCTATTCTCACTCTGAATTTAATAGTGTTTTTGTAAATTGTGGTAAATGTTACATAATAATTACTATATTTATTAATACTATTCGTTTACTAAAAGCTGTATTATGACACTGTTGTTTTACCCAAATAAATTAAAATATATATATATATATACTTATTATTATGTACCTATTTACAAGCTTTACATTAACCAAAGTAAATTTATCACTGTCAACTTCACTTCAGCGTTGGATATTCTACTAGTAGAAATAAAAAAACGAGTGGGTTGAACCACTCGTTGCACAACGCACGAAATGACAGTTCAGAAATAGTGAATTCGGTAATTCGCATACGAATCTCACGATTTCGAATGCGAATTGGTTTTCTGTTGTTTCAAAAATTCGTCTCCAGATTCCGGATGTACAACGTAAGATTAATTCAAAACTAGCTGCTGCCCACAACTTATCGCTATATTTTACACAACTCAGACAATACCTTAACAAATTGTAGCCTATGTGTTATTGTGATGTATAAGCTATATTATTGTAAAGTTTCAGTAAAATCCATTTAGTAGTTTTTACGTGAAAGAGAAACAAACATCATCTATAATTTAAGGTCTTGCGTTTATAATATTTAACGACATAACAACTCAATTATATTACAAAAACAAATTGGCGACTCGATTCGAGTCTGTTTATAAGGTATTCGAATCAGGACTCGATTACTCGAATTCTGTGTTTGGTATTCGAATATTTCTAGACTCGAATCTAGAAATTCGAGTCTGGAAATTCTAGTCCAGTCCAGAACTAGAGTCCAATTTTAGAACAAAAAATCGGGTGGGGCTGTGCCGGGGCACCCGGCCGTTGGTTTTAACGTGAAACGTTCATGTTAGGGAATCGCATTTAAAGTAAAAGATTGAAATAAAAATAAAAAACTCCATGTCACAACAGCGAACTGACTATATAAGTGAAATATTCACACCACATTTTTGTTTCTAACACTAATCGTTTTTTAATTATTAAGGTACGATGATATAGACCTTTTCGTTACGGTCCACTTTTTAAACCTGGTACCCGTATGTTTCGGCGCGATTTTAAAGACGTTTCACGTCAAAAAGGAAAAATAGAAAGGAGTTAGCTTTAAACAGCGTGTAGGTTAGGTTAAGCATAATGTGACAAACATAATAATACTGTAATTTTTATTAAAACATAATGAACATTTCTCAAGACATAGAGCATAGGAGCTCGAATACTAGACTCGAATCAGTAGGACTCGTATAAATAAAATTATGTTAGCGAGTACGAACCGATTCTTCCTGACTCGATTAATGGATTCGAGTACAACGTACTCGAATCAAAATAAATTGGTATTCGAGTAGGCGAGTCCAAAGCACGAATCGAGTCTGACTCGAGTGAAACCATACTCGGCACATCGCTAATACTGACAGTGCTTAAAACAGAGATAACAACAAACCCGCGATAGCCTTGCGATTTGATAAGCTAAAAAAGCTGCAAAGCTAAGCTGCAAGTTTTATAGCATCAAAACGTTCATATACACTTAAGCAGGAAATGAATTAAGCAAAGTCACTATTTGCATTTGTGATCGAGCAGTGCCCGAGCTGACAGCATTGCAGGTGACAATAATATATTTGTCTGCAACTTCTACAATTTAATCAAAATGTCTCGAGAATTTCGTTGCATTACCAAACTCATTAACAATCTGTCAGACTTGTCAGAAATTAATGCTAATGAGCGACAGTTATTGTCCGCTGCTATTTTAGATTTACGAGTAGAGCTAACTTATGTTTTGTTACGATGTATTTGTGATTATATATCCGACAACGCAGGGCCATGTTATCCTTTGCCTCACTTGCAAATTCTTCACTATTCGATACGTGATTACTTGCGCTCCTGATTCCATTTAATTCACCCGGGTCCTCGTCCTGTGCGTTCCTGTATAAACCCTAAACCCACCCATATTCCTCGTTGTAATTCGAAATACTTTCACAAATCTTTTACTGTGCCCGCTGCAAAAATGGGGATTTTTCTTACTAACTCAGTACCATCCGTGAAAACACTTCTCAAACAACATTTAAAAGTAATACAATAGTTGTCGAATATATCATTATATTGATTCTTTAAATCTAGTATATGTATGTATATTAAATTTATATATCCAACTTGGTCCAGAGTTCGTTGGAAGAGATTTCATAAAGAGATAAGCACGTCTTTGTAATTTATTTTATGTCGCATAATTCGTCTATGTTAATTGAGTGCAACAAAAAAATCTACAATAATTAGAAGGAAAGGAAAAAAAAATAAGAGAATTGAATGGACACCAAACATTAGTTCTATACTTTTATTTGAAACATTTAAAAGCCTAGCAGACACCTATACTTAGATCTAGTTTACTATAGATCAGAATGTATCAAAATAGTATTATAGATTAAAAAAATATACCTAAAGAACGATAGAATTGAGTGAACAGAAAAAAAAGAGCACGTTTTGTTTCCTCTTAAGTTCTTTCGATACTTCTAGAAATTACAATTCTACAAGTTTCAGAGTCAATTTAATTAAATTAATGCCAGACACTCGTTGTGTTTCGCCAAGGTTCATTGTGTTTACCTCCATATACGATGCATTCGGTCGATCAACCCATCCTGTCCCTCAGAAAGGTTAATCTGCTGCACATAATGGTAAATTACATTGTCTTAAACAAGTTAAACTTATTTGAGGCTTTTGAACACGTACAGAGGCTATTTTTCTTTTGACGCCACTACCACTACTGTCTTCGTTATTTATAATTATTTGATTGATGTCTTGTCCTCTTAATTGAAAGCTTTGGTTAGATCTTTTTACGAGTACTAATATGTTTTTAACTACCTATCTTTAGGATAATGATTGATAAATTAACTGAACACTGATCTAAACGGTTAATCCACTGTATTTATATGTTTTATAAAATTTTTTATTATGGTAATTTTTTTATCCAGCAAACGGATCACCTGATGGTAAGCGATAACCGTTGCCCATGGACACCCGCAACACCAGAGGAGTCACAGATGTGTTGCCGACCTTTTAAAGGGGAATAAGGGGGGTTGGGCCTCCGGTACCCTCACTCACTCGGCGAAACACAGCGCAAGTGCTATTTCACGCCGATTTTCTGTGAGGCCGCGGTATCACTCCGGTCGAGCCGGCCCAATTCGTGCCGAAGCATGGCTCTACCACAATTATTTTCAATTATGCTATTAAAGTCTTGTCTTCTTTCTTAATTTTGTTTAGATTAATGATTAGCACTATTGGAACTGGGATAATTTAATATTTTATGGAATAAAGTTTTCACGGTGTTTCTTTCTTTACACTTACCTTCCTTTTTCTCCTACCCTGTTCCCAGTTTTATTTGGGATCAACGCAACATGCTTTCCTCCTCCACTCTCCTCTGGCACTCACCATTTGGCCCCTCACTCCCTTCATCAACATATCATCTGTCACACAGTCCGTTCATCTTTTCTTCAGTATTCCTCTCCTTGCCAGTCCATCCTCTTTCATATCCATTTCTTTACATACCTTACTGTATACCTTATTGTATGGATGTATGTTTGTTACTCTTTCACGTAAAAATACTGAATGAATTTTACCGAAACTTTACAATAATATAGCTTACACACCAGAGTAAAACATAGGCTGCAATTTATAACGATATACACCACGCTAATATACGCTACTACTACTAATTCTGCGCAGAGAAAGTCGCGGGAACCAGCTATCAAGTTGGTAATTTTGAAAAGATTCTATTAAAATGAATATGTGAAATATGAAACTATGTGACGTAAATACTTCGCATTGCTTGAATTTATAACGGTATATTTATCAAATTTGTTTTAATTTAAACATCCGACTAAAGATTCAATAACTATGTACATAATTACTGACAGACAATAAATCACAGCGAATTTCTCCAATAACAGCCGCAAGGCAGAGGAAGCTGCAAATAAATGTCCACTCGAACCGTAACTGTCTATCAACACTTTTCTAACAAACATGGCCGTTAGATTGAAACGAAACATTAACGATCTATCACCGATCCAGGTGAAAGTGAGAACCGATTTGTAGCGCAAATAAAGCGCACAGAAGCAAAAACAGACGCACAAGCTCCAGTAACGAGGTCAATTAGGGATGATTGATAGCGCCAAACGGACATACAAACATATAAATTGATATATTTATCCGAATCATCAAACTAAGACACATTAACCTTTACCAAAGCTGTCGAAAGTTGTTTTTTAATTGGAACGTTTTATAAGAAATCTTACGTGATCAGAGTTAGTTTAAAAGTCATAAATATTTTGCATTGGTGATTATGATGTCTTACGATCCTCATAATTCTGGAAAAAATTACAAAATATCACAAGCTTTTAAAGAAAATACTGTATAAACCTATGTTTATCTATCCTTAGTCCTTAGACCTTTATCCTTTATCCTTAGTCCTGTCCTTAAGACTAAGTATAGACATACTAAATAGCACAATTATAGTAACGATGCAAGTAAGTACATCTTAAAAGTTATTTAAGACATTTTCAGGCAGCGTTCTTACTGCTGCAGACTTAATACAGACAGTGGATAGTAGAGAATGGAAATAATGTCTTTTTTTTATTTTACTTTTAATATTTAATGCAAGATCAATTGGATCTAAATTTCACTGTATATTTATCATACTCGTAGGGAAATTCAATTCAATGCATAACAAAACGATGAAGTCATTCGTATGAAGTATGTGTAATGTTTGTAAACCAAATAATTCTGTATTTGTCATAAATTATAGTTCGTGAAACGAAACATTTCTGCTGCAACTTGCGATCTCCCCAATATTTTGACTTCTAAATTTAATAATTTATTTTCAAACTAAATGTACAATTTACCATTTATCGAAAACTCCTACACTAAGCTATGCCTGCCCTCTGGGAGTTTTAACAATTTGAGTTAAAGGGCACTAGAATGCGATACCTACGTTTCAGTCAAAGACTAAACAATTAGAAAAAGAAAACCAACGCGCTACAACCAAATAAAAAGACAAAAAACTTATAATACGAATTACATTTTCAATAGATAACAAGAGACATGTCTCATGTTATACCGCACGCTCACTCATGAATACAGCAGCTGTTCCTCTTAACAGAATATTCGATAAATATAATCATGTAGGAATGGATATGGAGCTCCTTTACACTTCGTCTTTTTGCTATTAGACCAAAGGGAATGAATTACTCGTGCTAGACCCGCAGTGTTAATCAATTTCCCCACTTTCAACAACATTTTATTATCCAATTTGTATTGTATCGCTTAAAAGTAATGGATGTTTGTGAATATCAAGAGATGTGTATGCCAATTATCAATCAACCGAGCAATAAAGTGCTCAACAATCATCTGACAGTTATTGACAGCTGTTTTCAAAAAGGGCAAAGGGTACTATTCTGCCACAAATATAAAAGTACTTATCGTTCAAGTGTAATTAATATTAGTACATGTACTTAATCTCCTTAACGATAAATAGCATTGCGGCGCTGCGATATTCTGACAAAACGGTTGACAACTGTTATTGAATTAAATTACATTAAGACAAATAAAGTTTCTGCATATTTTTTTAACCCCACCGGCTCTTCTAATCTAAAAAAAGAATAAATAAATCAATGTACACCGAACAGGCACGGTTACGGTCCGGCAAAATGGCGCTTTCTAAGCATCGTTTGCTGACGTCGCGACCCGGCGGTATAATTGGCTATGGAGCACGACAATACCCAAATTAGGCGCCGGCTGGGATTAGAGCTTTGTCAGCCCGTTGAGCTCATGAGCAAGACCGCCCTTACCCGCAATCTAACTAAGCACAAACGGTAATGCCACGCCCAAACTTGGTAAAAGCTGGTGAAAGTTGCCTAATTATCATTTCCTTGGACACAGTTGGATAATGAGAGCTTTCAATATTGATATGTTTATGCTGTGATTATTGTTCAGCTTCACCTTAGTTATAACCGCCTCTATCGGAATAATCCAGAATTCCGAGAGCTTAGCTTTTTATTTTGTCTTAGAGGCTGAGAATCCTCATGGATACCTCTATTTTCCTTTTATCATCTGCTACTGTCGTAATATTATGGTCTGTCGCCATATAAACATTAGTAACTATATCTCGATTAATGGAGAAAGATAGTCCAACCATAACGAAGTAGTATCTGGATAAAACTCACCTCCCTCATCTCTTGTATTTATAGCGTGGTCCCTTCTTATTATATCAGTGGAAGTATGAAAAGGGGCGTTCAAGTATTACGTAACGCAATTTGGGGGGAGGGGGGTATCAAAACGTTACGATGCGTTACAGAGGCGGGAGGGGGTCTTTCTTACAACACGTTACATAACATTGTTTTTTTTTTTAAATAATTAATTAGGGAATTATAACTCCCAAATTGGCAACCCTTTTCGTTTACGTTTGACGGGCAATCCCTCGATTGTATTAGTCTGGTCGTCATTTTTAATTTGTTCCCGCAAGTTGGCAAATCTATTCGTTTATATTTCACGGGGAATCCCTAGATTTTATTATACGTTGTTTTCGTTGTCAGTATTCGTTAGTGTTTATGCATACCAAGAATAAAAATTATAACATAACTTTTTTGCGACTTTAGGGTAAAAATGCTCACTTGAGTGTTACGTAACGTTTACAGGGGGAGGAGGGGTACAGAAAACGTTACAGTGCGTTACAAAGGGGGGAGAGTGATCAAAAATCTTCAAAAATTGGTTTACGTAATACTTGAACGCTCCCAAAGGAGCTTTCATTGTTGAGAAATTCAGAAAAAAGACCTTCCTGGTCACGTATAAAGAAGAGATAGTGTTGTTTCTAGGAAACTTGAGGACATGAAAATGGATGGGCGTCAGAAAAGATGGTTGGACTGTGGGAATGTTGATATGTTGCTGATGGGAGTGAGTGTCGAAACAGAGAGTGAATGAAGAAGATACGTTGCAGCGACTTCAAATAAAAGTGTGAACAGGGTAAAAGAAGAAGAAGGTACCTCCTTTATAGCATTAAATGTGAAAACTTTAATCTCCTCGAATTCGTGAACTCTCAACAGTTCTCCAAAATGAGGAAACAACAAATTTGCCTTAAGTTCTGATTTTTTAACTCTTGATACGCCAAATAGAACTAATGTCCTCGAACGTGGCCTCATTGTGTTGCTGGCCATGTTCTCTGATATCATCAATAAATTGTTTTGTTTCGGAAAATGCTCGCATTGTTTACTTGTAAAATGGCGTTGTATTCCTCGGCCATGAATCATCCTGACGTTTATTTATCTATACTATATAATATTATAAAGAGGAAAGATTTGTTTGTTTGTTTGTTTGTAATGAATAGGCTCCGAAACTACTGGACCGATTTCACAAATTCTTTCACCTTTGGAAAGCTACATTATCCCCGAGTAACATAGGTTACTTTTTATCCCGAAAAAATCGACAGATCCCACGGGAAGCGCAATAAAGGCTTCGCTCAAAAACTACTGCACAGATTTTCATGCGGTATTCATCAATAGATAGAGGGATTCTTGAGCAAGGTTTTGCGGTATTTTGTATCTCGGAAAAACAGATAGTCCCACGGGAAGCGCGATAAAATCTTCGCGCCATAAACCGACTTCCGCGCATATGTAGCCGTGGCCAAAGCTATGACCATTAACCCTCTATAGACCCAATCCCGAAATCCACGCAGGCGAAGCCGCGGGCAGAAAGCTAGTAGTAGATAAATTAAAAACAATGATTTTTTCTTATAGCTATAGAGCTGTTAAGATAATATTAAAATTATTAAATATTATGATATATTGATGTAAGTATGTGTATCCATCACAACTCATATATATCCCCACCAAGGAGCACGAGCTAACTATGTTAGGGTAACTGGCACCGCCCTCTTAAACTTTTTATTTTATAGGATAGGGCAGCAAACGAGCAAACGGATCACCTGATGGTAAGCAATAACCGTTACCCATGGACACCCGCAACACCAGAAGAGTCACAGATGCGTTGACAGATTTTTAAAAGGGAATAAGGGGGGACGGGGGGGTTTGGCCTCCGGTACTCTCACTCACTCGGCGAAACACAGCGCAAGCGCTATTTTACGCCGGTTTTCTGTGAGGCCGTGGTATCACTCCGGTCAAGCCAAAAACTAAGCTAGGGCCCTTGGGCACACAAGAATTAGACGCCCTTTTGGAAAGTAAAACACGCTAATAATACTAAAATTTTTAAAATAAGTTTGTTATGCTCGCTAAATAAGTTAAGTTCGCATCATCATAGGCGTCTCTCGACCTCAGCTTGCAGATAGAAATGAGCCATCTTGCACCGTCTATTTTCGTTGATATAATGGCGTAGTATGTGTATATGTTTATAAATATATATGTAGACTTGATTATTATAATAGTTGTAGTTTTTATTGTACCCAAATGTGGTATCATATATTGTTTCCTATCGCAGGTTTGCTGGTAGAAATTTCTTTAGAAATAATCAGACCCTATGTACCTCTTTATTCATATTGTTTTTCTATATGTCGATATGTTGTGTAAATAAATAAATAATAAAATAATGTCTAATGTGTCCGACAAAAATGTTTTGAGAATAAATTTGTGAGAGAAATTGTAGGTCCTTCGGGCCCTCCTGAGAATGAGGGCCCTGGACACGGGCCCCGTGTGTCCTTATGGTAAAGACGGTATTGGCAACTGGGCCTTAGTAAACCACGCTGGCTCACTGCGGGTTGGTTGACTCTTTGATCTTTGAATATCTTCGCAGGTGTACGCAGTACGCATTCGAAAAATAAAAACACACAGATGCATGGCATAGTATTGCAGGTTTTCGACAATTATAACTAACTTTATGACAACTAATAAGAAAGTTAGTTACAGATCATAATGTACAAAATTCTGACGTAAAACAACAGACCTGAGAAAACGACAGATCAAAAAGTATGTTTAATATATCCTAATTCGGAGGTTTAATTGTAATCAAAACTTGCACTTTCGGGTTAAGAAGTAATGCCGAAAATATACATTTTCTATGGCGTCTAAATTTTTAAAGTTATAAAGTTTAAAATGCAAGTGCAAAAACCGCAACAATATTGATAATTTTCTTACACTTACAAAAATTAGCCAAGCAAAATGTATACTCTGTAAAGCTTGTGTTACGAGATCCAGGGTAACGGATAGACATACATATATTTTGAATATATAAATATTTTTGATAGAAATATATAATAGCAACCATGACCAAGGTACAAATGCTCGCATTCATCACGCAAAACTTCTGCCTCCACCAGGATTGGAATCCAGGACCTCAGAGATAGCGATACCTTGCAATCAATATACTAAGCACTCGATTACGAAGGTCAGGAAACGTCACAGGACCCCATATTATAAAGGATGACCTTCAAAAATTTCAATTAACCTATCGTCATCATTAGCGTAAGGATAATTTTCAATAGTGAGGAAATGTTCAAGGTCACAGAGCGTTGTTAGACCCTTAATTACACGTTGCGACGTGCTCTAAATTTATTCATACAACGCAA
>JAYEAL010000766.1:0-36612 GCA_036419045.1 Scirpophaga incertulas
TTCTCATATGCGAGAAGTGTTTTCAAGGCGCGATATTCAAATACTACATAATGAAATTTTCAATTTTTGAATAATTGAATGAAACTAATTTTATTTTCATAATAAATAAGAATTAAAGTTGAACATTTTAATTTAGATTAGATACATACATATTTTTAATTTTTTTAAAAATATTATGTAGCTTGGGTTGTTACGCGAGGCCCCCCCCAAGAGCGAGGCCCTGGGCGATTGCACAGTTCGCCACCCCCTAAGGCCGCCGCTGTTCACACGAATGTGAAGTGGTAATCCGCCATGATCGACTAAGCGAAATTGTGTGTATGAGCCTAATTTTAGCGGTCCACTTACGAGATGCTAATGCCGTATCTTCCCCTTTTATTTTAACCTTAGTCAATAGATAGCGTTATTATTCTAAGCACCCACAACTATTCAACAGTCAATACCCACCACAAGGAGGTTGTTGTCTGACATGACATCGCACCCTAATTTCTTAGCTACTACACATACATAAAAGTTGTAACAGGTACCTATTTAAATGAATTTTAATGATATTTAGCCCTAATCTTTAGTTGTGTTTGCTAATATCTTTGCAACACTAGCTAATTTAATTCATTGTTACATCAAAATATTTAGAGCTGAGCGCGGGATCATGCAAGCGCAAGTGTTGCCAAATTCGTACCATTTTGCAAAAATAAAAGGAAAATCTGATTTGAAAGGTAGTAAGCAAGAAGTAGAAATTTACTGATAATTTTTAAATGGTTTCTAATGTGATGTCGTAAACAAACACATTTTTCGTCCTGTAAATGCTGGCTGAACCATACAAGATGAATTAAATTAATTATGTAGGTACTAATAGTATTATACACCTTAAAAAGATCGACAAAAAAGTTCACGAAAGTAGGTACATGTTTATCTTTTAGGGATTTTTTATATTTTACTATTTATGGGAAATATTGGATTATTATGTTGAATTATATTTTCTATGGTTTATTATGATTGAAGGACTATTAAGGAGTTAGATTATAGCAAATTGCTCTTAATATGTACATATTAGGTATAAAACAAAGTCCTCCGCCGCGTCTGTCTGTCGGTCTGTTTGTCTATTCGCGATAAACTCAAAAACTACTAAACTGATTTCACCACACGAGCGCGATGAATGTTTTAGTATATAATATGTTGACATTTATTTCCTAAGCCTTTTGAGATATAACAAAATAATGTATGGTGTATATATATACATATAATAAGACAGTAAAAATATTTTGTCTGTACATTTAGTATTTTTGACTGAAATGGATAGAGGGGCAATTAAATAGATTATTAGAAAGCGAAAAAAAATTTTTGGAAATTTTTTGTCTGTCTATCTGTATGTATGTTCACGTTTATCTCCGAAAGTACTGAACCGATTTGCTTGAAACTTTCACTATTTGCTTTGTTTTTAACTCAGAATAATATCTAAACTTTGTTTCATCAAAATCGGTTCATTAAAAAAAAGTTATCGTCATTTTAATGAAATCAAATAAATAAAACTGGAGTGTCATCTGTGAAAATTGAAGACGGTGAAATTTTAATCAAAAAAGTACTGTGAAAATAGTATTTGTGGAAAAGCTCATTGTTTTGTGCATACTATACATACATACATACTAATATTATAAATGCGAAAGTAACTCTGTCTGTCTGTCTGTCTGTTCCGCTTTCACACCAAAACTACTGAACCGATTTAATGAAATTTGGTACACAGATAGTCTGGAGCCTGAGAAGGACATAGGCTACTTTTTTCATGCAAAAAAGGTTGTAAAGGGTTGTAAAAGGTTGAAAGGAGGGATTATTGGTTGTATGGAAATATTGTTAAAACTACTGAACCGATTTAAATGAAATTTGGTAACAGATAGTCTAGAGGCTTGAGAAAGGACAGAGGCTACCTTTTAAAGCAGAAAGGGTTGTAAAAGGTTGAAAGGAGGGGGTGATAGGTTGTATGGGCAGTATTGTTAAAACATATCCTTCTGTGGGAAATTCGAATATAACGCGGGCGAAGCCGGGGGGAAAGCTAGTATTATAATAAGTCTACAGAAAATCCGCGGTGGCAAATGTCTATCTCTTAAGGTTAACAAATTACACCCATTTTACTACTTTTAAAAATTGGCATTCATGAAGCATTTATTGGAAAGATATTTACATAATTACGGTATTCATTCTTATAATAAATGACTTCGTCTATTTCAGCATCTGTAAATTACTTTTTGAACTATTTAAATCCGACGTAGGTACCATTTGATAGTTCTCATAAGTTTGATAATTCTCAAAATTAAATTCATATCAAAGAATGAGTACATATCAAATGATAATTCGCTAGTTGGAAATATTTTATTATGTTTAGCGGAATATCAATATCAGTATGTAGAAATTATAAAACTGTAAAAAGTAATTTTGCAAATTAATCAATAATTTTGCTGGGTTCCCAAAGAATTGTTTTGGCAACACTGGCCAACCGCTCATGACACGTTGTCGTTAGCTACTTTACTTGGACATGTGTTGTACTCGTTCATTCTCGAAGTTTGAGTCGGTCGAAATAGTTTGATGTCGTCCGTTCGTGTGCCTACAACTGCTTTTAATTTTAATGTAGGTATAGTTAGTGGCTGTGCAATTTAATACATTTTATTGCGATATCCAGAAGGTGAGCAAAATGGAAGAAATAAGTGATCTTTTACGCAACTGGGGCTATTCAGAAGATGTAATAATGACTTTTCAAGGTGAGCTAGCATTTCCAAATATTATTATAATATCGAAGTGGTAACTTATTAGGTAATAATACCGTAATACTTATGACTACCTAACTAGTATTGCTATTTGTGCTATTCTGTGTACCAAGTTCTTTACATATTATGAAATAAATTCCCCGCCGCGTCTGTCTGTTCGCGATAAACTCAAAACCTACTGCACCGATTTTCAAACGGTTCTCACCATTACACTACCAGTGTGATTATCGAGAAGGGTTTACTTACAGAAATCTAAATAATAAGGCAATAGAAATGCTATCTACTGTCTTTCACACCGGGACGCGTGTCGACGGTTCACAGCTACCTACATACTTCGCGTTTCTGCAACCAAAATTAAAACTTTTTGCGATTACATTACGTAATATTTCATAAATCCGCATAAACTCAGAGGAGGGGGCCGCTCCATGCGCGCTTATGTATTTAGGATACATATACGCGGCG
The DNA here is from genome assembly GCA_036419045.1 of Scirpophaga incertulas. Classification (NCBI taxonomy): domain Eukaryota; kingdom Metazoa; phylum Arthropoda; class Insecta; order Lepidoptera; family Crambidae; genus Scirpophaga; species Scirpophaga incertulas. The sequence goes on from JAYEAL010000766.1 coordinate 3,216, forward strand.
ACAAGGTCACGCGCCTTTGCGACTTCTATTGCCTTATTTAGATTTCTGTGGGTTTACTATTCCACGCAGACGAAGTTGCGGGCAAAAGCTAGTTTACCTATGTAGGTATATTTTTTGTGAATTAGGTAGGATATGTGTACTATGTGTTGTCGCTAAACCTATTTCCTTTTTTTGCAGATAACAATATCAAATTTGAGCATCTTCAATTAATGACTGAATATTCACTAGAAAAAATTTTTCCTAAAATTGGAGATCGTCTGACATTCATGGAGAAAATTCAGTCTTTGAGAAGAATGAAACGCAAATTTGATTTTGATTGTCAAAGCACTTCTGGGGCTTCTACCTGTAGCCTATCGACTTTAAATAGTATTACTGTAAGTACCTTTTTTTTTGAGGGGAAATGCATTAACTGCACCGTAGTGTACGCTGGCAAGGCATGGCCATATGTGGGGCTCGCCTGACGAAAGGCCAGACCTACCCACTAAAATCCCCCAGTGTTCTCTCGGCATGGTAGGATCCACAACGCAATTTCATTGCCTGTATTATTGTAAGTACCTACCTATGCAAATAGATTTATTTGCTAAGCCTGTGTTTCCTAAGCTCTCATCACCCATCACTGTTATCCAGGAATAATATTATAAATGCGAGAGTAACTTTGTCTGTCTGTCTTTGTATTGAGAATGAGCGTATTGATAGAGCAGATTATTCATTGTTATACAAGGATAATCCTTAATAATATTATTAATGCGAGAGTAACTTTTTCTGTCTGACTTTGCTTTGATTTGATTTTTCTCCTGTGTCGTTGGATGCATTTACGAACATAGAATATCACATGCACAAACACCTAGACCGGAACTAATTCTTGTAGGTCATACAAAACATTTGTCCCGTATGGGCATCGAACCCGCGACCTGTTGCGCAGTAGGCTAGTACTCGACCTCTGCGCCAAACGTGTCGTCAAAGCTAATAACCCAATATAAATCTTGGTAACAAAAAATAAAGTTCCCGAGTAGAAATTATTTGTCTATTATGATCAGGACCTCTAATAGGTCAAAGATAGCCCTGGGTAATTTAGGAAATACTTACCCTTTATAAAATTACGTTTTATTTTTTATATTTTGTATATCTGTTAACCTGTTTTTCTTGCAGTCTCTTGAAGATATCCTGAATACCACAGAAGGGAAAATTATTGAAGCCTACTACAAAACCAATAATAAGCTAAATGATTATTATAGACAAAAGCTAGGTGATGAAATAATTCGCCATGAATTGCAAAATGATGTAACAAAAAGGTAGGTATTTATTTAAACATCCATATGAAGATTATAAATGAAGAAGTATGTCTGTCTGTCATTTACCAATTCAAACTAAAATGGCTAAATCGATTTGGGTGATTCGAGAGGATGAACAGACTTTAAAGGAGGTTCTCAATTCTTTGTTTTTTTTTTAAGTTTGTTACTGGTTAACTTCGTCGTTTATGAACCGATTTTGATGATTCTTTTTTTGGTAGAAAGAGGATATTCCCAATGTGGTCCCATGATAAGGAAATCAGGATCTGCGGACCTAAGAAGGGGACGTATCGGCAGATTCATAAGACGGTTATAATGTGATTCATTTTAGAAGTCGTAAAATGGTCAATATGCCGAGATTCATGTTATGGCAATTTGAAGTCCCCATTGACTGGACTATTAGGTAGTCCAGTAAATAGGAAAAGTCACAAAATATAAAGTATAAATAACACTTATGTTTATTTAAGGCTTGCTTGCTAATAGGCAAACTGTCAATTTTTATTATATGACTTGTTAAGCCTGATATTAACAAAAGTATTCTCATTTCAGCTTTCCAAATAGTTTAATTGAATATTGGACCAATGCCATAACAAACACATTCAATAACGAATGTTATGTAAGAAAGCATTATATTACTGTAAAAAAGTAGAAAATACATTGTATAGTTACATTACATATATTTATCATACTAGCTCATATGTATTTTTAATTTGTTCGAAGTTAAACAATTTGTATACAAGCACAAAATAGGTATAACCTATTCCATTTGAAATTGTTGTTTGTCCATATGACTGTTTTACATTAAATATGGGTATAGTTAGCCTGAATCGTAGATATATATTATTTATTTATTTACTTGTAGACATAATATTATTTATTTTCTCATACCTACTTAATTTTATTTTTGATATTTAATTTATGAAATTTTATAGTACTTACTTATAAATGCTTTATTGGTTTAGAATAGCTATAAAGCTTAACAACGACTTCAGTAGATTGGTTGTTCCCAGAAAGTTGAAAAAATAAATAGTCTTCTTGATTCAGTGGGTAGGTACTACATGATAAGCCGTTTCTATGATATGATAATACCAATAAATACTCTATGCAATAAGATTTATAATGCATATAGTATGACTATGTACTTAGACTATAGGTACATTGAATTATTTTGCATTACTAATGCTAATTCAAATCACACTCAAAGTATTTTTTTTTATTTATAGTTGTTAATTTAGCAGTTGACAAGCTCATAGGATACTTGAAATGAATGAATCTTGTATATCAATGTAAAATGTACTTAATAGTAGTTATAGTGAATGCAAGCAAGTAGTAAATAATAAATAGTTATACTTAAGACATTTTTTCATGAATGCATATTTTGCAGGAAATATGGGCTGGTTGGACCAAAGAGAAATCTCGTCAATCTGCTGCCGGGAGGGGGATTCTTCTTATGAGATATTACGACATGCGCAGAAAATTGAACAAATGTGGATTGACTAAAGTCAACGCTTGGAAAAGTCAATCAAAATATGTTTGAGCTCTGATGATGACACAGGTATTATTATTTAATAAATTGACAATATTTACACTGGGACATAAACCCAAAAATTATTATTAACCTAATGCTATTTTTCCCAGATGTAGAGCAGCAGGAAGACTTAATCATTTGGTTAGAAAACAATTCAAGATCTGTGAATGAAGTAATCACAAACTGGAAATTGACTTCCAAAAAACGATTATCAAAATTAATGAAAGAAGACTTACAGATTCATGACTACATGGAGAAATTTGGTGCACTAAAAAGGCCCGATGGACACAAACTGGTAAAGAAAACATAAGTTTTGTAAACTGTCTTGACTTTTTTTCTATTTCAATGCCACAAGCTGTAATTATAAGTAGCTTATGTTATGCCACTCTGTATCCCAGAATATTTTTTTATTTATATTTGTATATGGACCACAATGAGCTAGTGAACAATCAATATTTTTGTGCATAATAAAGTATAGTTTTCATTTATTATTTATATGTTTTTTTTGTTGTTGTTCAACCTTCAGCTTGAAGCCGATTTTGAGTTCTTGTATCCAGATTCTGCAATGCAATTTTATTCTCAATGGCCTACCCTATCGACATTCTTAATGGAAAAAGCTGGAATCAAGGAAAAGCAGGCAGTAGATGACATTTGTACTCCAGGTATGTTTAATTATTATAATGCACTTGATTTAGATCGCGCTTACTTATCCTACTACTATTATAAAGGGGAAAGTTTGTAAGTATGGATGTATGGATGTTTGTTACTCTTTCACGTAAAAACTACTGAATGGATTTGAATGAAACTTTACCACAATATAGCTTATACATCAGAATAACACAGGCTACAATTTTTGAGGTTTCTAATGTGAGGTCGTAAAAAAAACACATTTTTGCGCTTACATTGCAAACGCTGACTGAATCCTACAAGATAGATCAAAACAATTTACTACAGTATTGTACAACTTAAAAAGGTCTACAAAAAAGTCCGTGATGGTATATGTTTATCTTTTAGGAATAACCCACAATAACCATTTTTAGACGGGACGAACCTGAAGTCCACGCGAACGAAGTCGCGGGCAAAAGCTAGTTCTCCATATTTTTGAGATTCTTAGATTTATGAAATTAATAGTATTTTTTAAAGCAGGTACAATGTCCATTCACATTAACTTGATACGTGGAATGAATTTTATTTAGCTTGCCAACCTCACTTGAACTTGCTCCAAAGGAATATTCGGCTTGTTTTTAGCCTTTTCCTTTTCACAAAATGCATCTTGTCTTTTTGCACTTTAGTCACGCATCAAGTTAATGTGAACGGACGGACAATACTTACCAATCTGAGTGCAATAAAGTAATTCACATACAAATATTTTTGAAGTGGAAGTCAGCATAGACAGATGGACTAAAGATTTATTATCTATTTGTAGACGGGAAGAAAACAGCGACATTACGAATACTTCCAACATTATTACCGATGAAGAATGTAATAAAAAAAAACAAAAAACAATGGCGGCCTTCTAAACTAGAGTCTAAAGATGGATTGATACAATATGTAAAAGTAAGTCATTATACTAATAAATCAAAAAACTATTTATAGGTGGACGCGAAAATAAGAATTTAGTTTTTGCTTTATCATATAAAATATTGATTTATCATTGATTTTCTTTAATATTTTCCAAACTGACATTAAGAAATTCCTAACAAAGTGCAAGTCTGATTTATTTACTTACTAGCTTTTGTCATTTTACATATTGTTACCGTAATTCAAATGTAGGTGCTGGCATTTTCAATAGTCCGCGCTCTATCCCTTTCTCTAATCAAAGCATACCTAACTTCCTGGATTAATTTGTATAATATAAGCTGGTTTTATGATCAAGTTGTTTTTTTTTTCAGAGTTTTGCTGATATACAAATTGCAGTAAACCAGAAGCGTAAAAAGTTCTTGGATGCCTTAACTTGGGCCCGTCTTTGTTTGCAGTATCCGTGGACAATGATACAATTACTGAATACTACATAGTAATTAACAACTACACTTACAAAACAGAATGTTTATTAAAGTCATTTGACATATTTTTCAAATGTTTTCAGGCATTAAATTGCACATACCCTACTGAATGCCAAAGAGAAATGTTGTTTATACAAAAAGCCATTTATAACATAACTTGTGCAACTGATAAAAATATTTCTGACAGTAAAACTTTAGGATTAATCAATGAATATAAAAAATTTAAACCTACTACAACATGAAAACGAAAATCTTACTCTCATGTGATTAACATTGCTTAGGATAACGGGTACCTGGGTAGTCAGTTATTATTTAGGTTTTATAAAAAATACAATAGGTGTATCTAGGAATCTTTGGGATTTTTCAAGCTATACAGAGTGGAAAGTTGATATGGGGCATTAAGCGCAGCTAACATATGCCACGCAAAAATGGTCTCTTAAGACCAAACCCAAATTTTTGAGTGATAACAATCGACATTCACAGAGTTTTAATAAAATGGAATTGGCGTTTAAGAAAATTACTCAATTCTGACGATTTTCTCGCTGCCCGTACATTTTATCAAAAATTTGTGAATGTCGTTATTACTCAAAAAGTTGTGATAGGGCTCCTAAGGCCATTTTCACGCAGCAGCAAGGCATCTGGTAGCTGCCCTTTATGCCCCATTTCAACTCATCAACCTGTATAATGTTTTGTATGAAAACTTAACATTTGTGTTCATCGGGACGTTTTCAATTCAAACGATTCAAACAATTTCAATTGACCATGTACTTCTATGATTCTTGACGGATCTCAGATTGTAGATCTTTTATACCTATAAAAATTATGACAACAGTTTTTTCGTTGTAAAATTTGATAATAATGGCTAGTAGAATATAATTAAGGAATATTGTTGGAATACCAGAATTAATTTTTAGTGGCTTACAATGCGAATGTCCTGAGGATTAATTGTAACATTCTTAACTGTGGGCGAAGTTTTTATATTCATTTGGAGATTCACATATTTCCTTGTCTTTGTTTTGAAGTGTTTTTTTGGTTCTCGTGAAATGTACTAGAATATTACTATTGTATATCAGTTATACTTAGCAGGTATTCTTTCCTAATATTTAAATTTTTTCTTAACAGATGACTCGTGTAAAATGTTTTGATATTCATTGCCTGGAAAGTTTTGTAAGTATTAACGCTTTACGTTACCATGCTTATATTAAGCATCATGCTCTTAATGAATATGTTTGTCAAGTAAACGATGTGTGTGTGAGAAAGTTTGATAAATGGAACTCTTTCAGAAAACATTTGATTACGCAACATAGTATTCCACTACATTGTTTTATAAATTCAAATACAAAATTAATTCAGCAAAATGGTAATACTTGTCAAAGTAAGTTTGGTGTAGATTATGAGCATCGTACACACAGTGATGCGAAATGTGATGTTGTGGATTCTCATACACAAAATGACAAGCAATGTGAATCTGAGAATGACATGCAATGTGATTCTGATAATGTCGATACAAACACATTTGATTCCACCGAATTTAGCAATATTTTGTTAAAGAACTCTATAAAATTTATCGCGAAGCTATACAGTAAACCGGCTTTTCCACGCAATATAGTAGACGAGGTGATAAAAGATATTACATCATTTCTATCTGATACTTTTGCTGTTGCCAATTATAGTAAAATTATAAAAGAACTTGAACTATCACAAGTAAATCCTAAAACTATTAACGCAGTATGTAATATTTTTAAAGGCATATCAAACCCTTTTTTAGGAATGTCGAGTGAAGGTTGAAGTATTTTCAGACTACTGGAGATTTTATTCCTCCAGAAACGTATGTAATAGACAGCCGTGTAGAACGTAATAATACTGGTGGCAGAGTGAAAGGAATAATGAAAAATGTCACTGGTCAATTTGTACCATTAAGAAAAGTATTGAAAAAATTTTTTGAACTACCAGATGCTCTATCGAGTACATTGAAGTATATGAATGATTTAAAATCATCGGAAGTTATATCCAATATAATTCAATGTCAAAAATTTCGAAGAATTTTAGAAGAATTTTACAGCCCCAATGACAATGTTATTCCCCTTATCATATATTACGACGATTGGGAACCTAATAATGCCCTTGGTCCTCATACTGAAAAAATTGGTAGCGTATACGCTAATATACCTTCGCTACCAGAAGAATGTCAATCTAAACTTGATAATATATTCGAAGTCTTATTTTTTAATGCTGACGACAGGAAAACTTATGGTAACAAGAAAACATTCCGTCCTCTTGTTGAGGAACTTCAGTATCTGGAAAGCAAAGGTATACTCATAAATACTCTGCAAGGTGAAAAAAGAGTATTCTTTCCTACCATATTGCTCATTGGTGACAATCTCGGAATCAACAGTATGTGCGGCTTTGTCGAAAGTTTTTCAGCCAACTATATGTGTCGATTTTGTAAAGCTACTAAAAGTATGACAGAAAGTATGACCATCGAGGATCCATTGTGTCTCCGCAATTCCGAAAACTACGACAAAGATTTAGCCTTAAATGATTTCACGAAAACTGGCATTAAAGAAGAATTTGTATTTAAAGATGTCAAAACATTATGTTGTGATAATATATGTAACGCTTTTGCTGTCGATTGTATGCACGATGGCGCAGAAGGTATAGGTCACTATACTATGGTACCTGTTTTAAAACATTTGCTTGACATGGATCCTCTTTCACTGGAAACTCTAAATTGCCGAATGTATGCATTCGATTATGGCCCTCATATTAGTAAAAAGCCACCGTCTATAACACGTGATATGTTAGAAAAGAAAAAAATAAAAATGACGGCTTCTGAAATGACTGTTTTTGTCAGATACTTTGGATTATTTGTGGGTGACCTTGTATCGGAAGATGATGAATACTGGCAAATGTATTTACACCTGTATGATATTTTTGAAATAATCAATACCAAACACCTAACGGTTGATGTTGCACCGACACTCATAAACGTTGTATCTGAACATCATGAATTGTATATGAAATTAACTGGCGAATCTCTAAAGCCAAAACATCACTTCCTAATACACTACGCTCGCTTATTTCATCTCAACGGACCGTTTGTGTCAATATCTTCAATGCGAAATGAGGGAAAACACAAGTCGTTAAAGAGTTACACCAACGTTTGCATGTCTCGAAAGAATATTCTTTATTCATTGGCAGTCAAGAGGCAGTTAGCCAATTGCTATCGGTTCATTTTAAATGAGTCCATATTACCTAAAGTTATTAGTGGTCCCGGAAGTTATCAAAATGTACAGACTTCTGAATTTTTTTCGTGTCTTCATGAATCTTTCTGCAATATGTTAGAAGGTATTACCGTTTGTTTTTATGCCAAATGGGTAGATATAAAAGGGACCTTGTACAGAAATGGGATGGTGCTTACATATGGTGTCGATGAATCTAAATGCTTATTATTTGCGGAAATCAAAACTATTTGCATAACCGATAGAAATGATGTAATTTTTATTTGTTCGTCTATGACAAATATAGGTCTTAACACTCACATTCGAGGTTTTGAAGTGATAAGTGAAAGTCATAAAAATAATGTATTAGCCTTGACATTAGAGTTGCTTAAAATTCCTTATCCATTGCATGTTTTTACATCCCCAGACGGGGGAAAGTATGTTATGCCTAAAAGAATATGTTTCTAAAATAAGCTGATTTACTGAATTTATGTAGTATTATTTAGTAAAAAAAGTACTTTGTACTCACGTACGGTAAAAAATGACAGGATTTCAAAACCTGCATCGACAGATCCAGATGTTGAAATCGTGTAATTTTTTATTGTTTGTGTATATGGCTAGTGTTACTGATAGACTTAAAAAAGCGTTTTCGTTTCGAAGATCTAGGAGAGAGAATAATTAGTTCTATGTTCCGAGATCATTTCAAATCAATAGATTCCTGTACTTTTTTTCTCCTTATTAAGTTATCATCCTTTTTATTTTATTTGACCTCGTGGTTTATTATTTTGTAAATCTGAACCTATCATCTGCACTGTAATACATTGAAATTTTTGATGTAAGTATGTAATAAGTGAAAAAAAATGTATATTCGTTTCGCCTTGACGTTTGAGTTGCTTATTATGTTAACATATTTATTTTCTCATCCACAGACGGGGAATGTTGTCCTTTACCTTTTATGTTACTGAGATGATTTTGATAATAAATATTTTTTTTTATAATCTCTAGTTTTTTTTTTGAGGAAAATATGTAATTAGTTGTAATATGTATATGAAAATATCATAAAATCGTTGTATAAAACGGTTTAACAATAGCTCAAAAGTTTCTTTGATATAACTCTATGGTGTTTGTGTACCTAAGTAACACTTTTCGGTTGCGCTAACCTGTACTCAAATTTATATGAAATTTCTATCATATTTTAGTGAATCTAAATAGTCAGGAACAACTGTCTAAAGTTAATTAAAGCATTTTTTTTTATCTGCGTTAGATAATAACGACAATAATTTGTATGTAATCAGTTTTAAGGTAGTAGATAAGTTTATTTTATTGTCTATTGTATCCGTAGTTCTTAGCTGTGACCAAATTTTCTTGTCTTAGTGTGTGATCGTGTATGAAACATAGCTTTAGGAAGATAAAATTATTTGATAATCTATTTTATCTCCGTAATTGCACTTGACACTTTTATTAGCGGTGAATATGATTTTTTTGCGGTTCCATTAGTATAAGATACCTGCATCCAGATTACAACTTTGGATGTTACCACCGATATAATTCGTTGTTTGGAAGATGTCTTTAGTAGTAGTGCATAGGTCTTTTTGATACTGTTACAATATACAAATAATAGGTACTTAGAACAAAAGCCCTATTGGAAATCGATGTTCTCATGTACCTTATTTATACGAGTTTTAGAGATAATAATAGCAACACCTAAAGTTATTATCTAATGCGAATATAATCTTATTTGGAATCGCAAAAATACGGTTATAGCTAAACCGATGCAGCTACGGAGATACGCTCTAGAGTATCGAATAAAATTATTTACTGTTGCTAAAACTATGTTTCATAAAACGAATTTTATTAGCAATGATACGTAAAGTTATTATCTAACACAGACAAGAAAAATTTGTCACAGCTAAGGACCTTGACAGGTGCATTTAAGGAGATACGATAGAGTTACAAATTATATTAGCATTAACACATAAATTTATTACATAACGCAGACAAGAAAATTTACAGTCACAGCTAAGAACCGTGTCAGTAGTGCAATTCTCCTAAATAAAGTCGCAGCGAGTTAGCAACGATTTAGTCTAAAAACACGTTTTTGTATTCACGTCTTTCAATCGAACTTTGATCGGACTTGAACTAGCTCGATCCAAACGTAGCGCTAAATCATAATCGTTACACTGTATTCTCCTATTTTATCGAAGTTAAACTGCACTCTAACCGCAACAGAATCGGTATTCTACTAAAGTTTAGATAAACCTGTCGATCGAGGTTGAGCTACAAACGTCAAATTCCACGATTGAAATGCAGTTGAAACAAAGTTGATAAATTATCACAACATTGTCATTTTGGCATCGCGTTTGATAAAACAATAGTTAATTACCTATAATTCATTAGTATTTTTGTGGCATTGAAATGAGTTGTCATTAAATATTTATACATCTTTGGACTTTTATGCCAATTAAATAATGATTTTATACTCTAAAATCTAATAGTATCGTTTATTTTTCGATATATTTATTTTTTTAAATTCAGTGGATTTTGTCTTGATTCAGTTGGCAACATTCCCACCTCGCAATCTAAAGTTCGCTGAAATTAAGTTTTAGTTTCAATTTAGTTTTGGTTTTGTTCGGAAATGTGATACATGAATACCGATTTTGGGTGGGACTAAGATCGAGCGATTGCTAAACTTCAACTAAATTGCGATTGTAAAAAAATACGAGAATTACTACACAGGTGTAGCTACGGAGATACGCTAGAGTTTCGAATAGAATTATTTGCTACTGATAAAACTATGTTCCATATAACGAATTTTATTAGCATAAAGTTATTATCTAACACAGACAAGAAAAATTGGTTACAGCTAAGGACCTTGACAGGTGCAGTTAAGGAGATACGATAGAGTTACAAATTATATTAGCATTAACACACAAATTTATTACATAACGCAGACAAGAAAATTTACAGTCACAGCTAAGAACCGTGGCAGTAGTGCAATTCTCCTAAATAAAGTCGCAGCGAGTTAGCAACGATTTAGTCTAAAAACACGTTTTTGTATTCACGTCTTTCAATCGAACTTTGATCGGACTTGAACTAGCTCGATCCAAACGTAGCGCTAAATCATAATCGTTACACTGTATTCTCCTATTTTATCGAAGTTAAACTGCACTCTAACCGCAACAGAATCGGTATTCTACTAAAGTTTAGATAAACCTGTCGATCGAGGTTGAGCTACCAAACGTCAAATTCCACGATTGAAATGCAGTTGTCATTAAATATTTATACATCTTTGGACTTTTATGCCAATTAAATAATGATTTTATACTCTAAAATCTAATAGTATCGTTTATTTTTCGATATATTTATTTTTTTAAATTCAGTGGATTTTGTCTTGATTCAGTTGGCAACATTCCCACCTCGCAATCTAAAGTTCGCTGAAATTAAGTTTTAGTTTCATTTTAGTTTTGGTTTTGTTCGGAAATGTGATACGTGAATACCGATTTTGGGTGGGACTAAGATCGAGCGATTGCTAAACTTCAACTAAATTGCGATTGTAAAAAAATAGGTGTAGCTACGGAGATACGCTAGAGTTTCGAATAGAATTATTTGCTACTGATAAAACTATGTTCCATATAACGAATTTTATTAGCAATGACACACAAAGTTATTATCTAACGCAGACAAGAAAAAATTGTTACAGCTAAGAACCTTGACAGGTGCAGTTAAGGAGATATGATAGAGTTACAGATTATATTAGCATCAACACACAAATTTATTACATAACGCAGACAAGAAAATTTACAGTCAGAGCTAAGAACCGTGTCAGGTGTAGCTACGGAGATACGCTAGAGTTTCGAATAGAATTATTTGCTACTGATAAAACTATGTTCCATATAACGAATTTTATTAGCAATGACACACAAAGTTATTATCTAACGCAGACAAGAAAAATTGGTTACAGCTAAGGACCTTGACAGGTGCAGTTAAGGAGATATGATAGAGTTACAAATTATATTAGCATCAACACACAAATTTATTACATAACGCAGACAAGAAAATTTACAGTCACAGATAAGAAGCGTGTCAGGAGTAGCTACGGAGATTCGATAGAGTAACAAATAAAATTGTCTGCTACTACTAACACTTATGTTCTGTAAAACGAAATGTATTGGCAGTGACACATAAAGATATTATTAAACGCAAATAAGAAAATTTGCAATCACAACTAAGAACCCTGTAGGATGCAGCTACGGAGATTCATGCAGTAACAAATAAAATTGTCTGCTACTACTAACACTATGTTCCGTAAAACTAATTGTATTAGCAGTGTCACAGAAAGATATTATTAAACGCAAACAAAAAAACTTGCAGTCACAGCTAAAAAAGGTGTCGGGTGCAGCTACGGCGATTCGATAAACTATCAAATATTATTCATATCTGCATAAAATATTTAACAATATTAGCTAAAACACTTAATAACTGCTACTAATATTAGCTAAAACTTTAGCAGCTGCTTCTAATATTAGCTAATTATTTTAGCTACTGCTTCTAACATTAGCTAATACTCTTAGCAGCTGCTTCTAATATTAGCTAATTATTTTAGCTACTGCTTCTAACATTAGCTAATACTCTTAGCAGCTGCTTCTAATATTAGCTAATTATTTTAGCTACTTCTTCTAACATTAGCTAATAATCTTAGCAGCTGCTTCTAATATTAGCTAATAATTTTAGCTACTGCTTCTAACATTAGCTAATACTCTTAGCAACTACTTCTAATATTAGCTAATACTCTTAGCAGCTGCTTCTAATATTAGCTAATACACTTAGCAGCTGCTTCTAATATTAGCGAATACTCTTAGCAGCAGCAGCTAATATTAGCAAATACTTTTAGTAACTACTGATAAAAAATTTGTACCGACAACCAAATTTTTGTAGCTAAAATTACTTTGCAGTGGTTTCTAAAAACTTCGTTGTCCCTATATCTTCTAAACTTTTTAGCAGTTCTATCTAAAATTTAGAAGACACAGCAAATTTTTTTTTTCCGTGTAGGATGATAAACAAACTTTAAGATAAAATACAAAGACTATTTTCGATGGCCGATTTGGTTACTTCGTCAACAGTTTATAATCACGTGTTAGAGAATTTTCCATTGCCCGACCCCTCTACTCAGTGACGTCACAACCGGTGGCGCAATCGCAAGCCCCGCCAGACAACAGTTCGCCTCGACCGCCACTCTTTGCTACGGGTTCGTGCGCAACGGACGTGCGATTGGTGTCCTATAGATAATTAACCATTCCGTGTTCTAATTGATTACAGTTCGGTAAATCGTATATAGTGTAAACAATACCACAAATCAATATTACTTGATTGTTAGCATAGGGTCAAATTTTAAAAATTATTAAATAATATTGTGATTTTTACGAGGTATTTTTATAATTTTCAATAATGTCTTGTTAATGTGTTACAAAATTTATTCAATATCAGTCTTGTTAATTTGACTTTTTGTCGGTAAAGTGGACACACTAAGATATTCCTTTTTATTGTAAAATAATTTAAATTGATCAAATAATAACTGTCTTAACATGAACTACCATAGTATTAATTTTAAAGAATATTAACATACTTAATTTTATATAAAAAAATAGATAATGTATTCTTTTACCTATATCCGGGAATAAGAAAACCACATGGAAAAGCATGCTTCGTGACGTAACATCCGAGTAATATTTTTTGTACCAGTTGGTGTAGTATAAAAGAGGCGTAGGTTGTCCAATTCAGTCAGTTCTGAGGCAAGCTTAAGTTGAGACGCAACTATAACTGATCAGTGTTGTGAAGTTAACAAATAAAAATATCAAAAGTACTACGTTGTTACTAAGTTATTCTACAGTTCAGAAGTGGGATTACACACGTGCCGCGCTATGGATCAGATTGAAAATAAGTCCTTGTCGCCATCTCCAATCCTGGTTCTCCAAACGCGACGTGTTGAAACACCAAATCGCGGACGAAGTCTGCAGGCAACCAGATCTCGTTCGCGGTCACCGCATCGTCAATCTTCAATAAGGAGCCTCGAGCAGGGTAATCATCGCAGTCCATCTGCAAAGCCGAGCCACCGCCGCAATCCTGCGCCACGACCTAGCAGTAGTCGCAGCGCACGGCCACGGTCAAGACCTCATCGCGATGAAGCACCACGCTGCGACAGTTTACGTCCGAGCCGCTACCGCAATCCAGCTCCGTACCCAAGTCATCGCAGTCCGGAATCGCGGTCAGACAGCTGCATCCCATCAGCTAAGTCGAACAATCGCACCCGTGGTAAGGATTATAGTAATAATAATGTTAATATAGATGAAACTGATGTATTCTCTAAATTTAAGATATTTCTCGATAAGTTAGCAAATGGGAAACATGAAAAGCTTAGTCATTTTAATATCGTTCCCGAGTTTGACCCATCATCTAAAAATCAAAATATAGACAATTGGATTCACAAAGTAAACGAAATTGCCAGTATTTATGGTTGGGCAGATAATCAGATCATTCATAACATAATTCCTAAGCTTAGTGGTAATGCTAAACGATGGTACGAAGGTTTGTGTACAATCAACTATAGTTGGAAAGAATGGCAAGTAAAACTTAAGGCCGCTTTTCCTGCTGGTGAAAATTATGGTCAGATGCTCACAGACATGTTAGACAGAAGGGCTAAGTTTGGCGATTCTCTGGAAGATTACTATTACGATAAGATAGCATTATTAAATAGGTGTAATATCAAGGGACGTAGGGCAGTGGAGTGTATAATTTTTGGCATTGATGATAGGTCCATTAGGCTAGGCGCAGAGGCGGCCCAATTCAGTGACCCAGATAAACTTGTAGCATATTTACGAAACGCGAAAAGTACTATTCGACGTACTGATACCAATAGATCCTCCACTAAAAGGTTTACTGGTAAAGACTCCAAAACACTAGGACCCAGTAAATATTTTACGAACAGGTGTTTTAACTGCAAAGAGGAAGGTCACGTTTTGAGTAAATGTCCCAAACCAATAAAAAAATGTGCAAACTGTTCCTTAATAGGTCATGAAACAAACGAGTGCTATCGAAAGAAGGACGAGTCTAAATCTATTTTAGAAATCACAGTTAGTAAGCCAGTTAGTGACAAATATGTCCAAACAGTTAAAATAAACGGTAGTAATAAACTATGTTACATAGATTCCGGTAGTGAATGCACTTTAATAAGACACAATGATGCCTTAGAATTATCATTAAAGTGGGACAGTTCGAAACTAATTACAATGCGAGGGTTTGGTGGAGCTATGGTAAATTCGATCGGTAGCTGTTTTGTTACATTAGAGATTCAAAGTGTAGTGGTTCAATTAAACATTTTTATCGTGCCTGACCATTTCTTAAAATATCCACTGCTGATTGGCCAATCATTTACTGATTCCTTTGGGGTTAAAACGATAATAACCCAAAATGATTTAATTATTTGTAAAGAAAACAAAGAATGTCCCGATTTGGTTCGTTTATTCGCGAAGGAATCTTGCTCTGTAGGACCAGGAGGCTCACATATAGAAGTGTATTCAAAAGAGAATATAACTGGTCCAATATTAGTTTTAGAAAGTTATAGGTCTATACCAAATTACGAGCATACTATACAAGGAGGTTTATATATGATAGAAAACGGTAGAGGCATTTTAATTGTGGATAACATTTCATTTAACTCCGTTGAATACATTAAAGATCAATTGGTTGCTAGAGGGCAGACGGTAGAAATCAAAACACCAGTAGATTTTAATGTTAACAAAATTGATATTAATAATAATTTAACACCATTTACCTTAAACAATTTGTGTTTAGACGATACTCTTTCAATAGATGAAAGAACAGATTTATTAAACGTCATTAATCGTTTTCGCACATGCTTTGCCACAAAACTATCGGAATTAGGTTGTACTAGTATTGAGCGCATGAGTATAGACTTGTTAGATTCCCAACCTGTAGTCTATAGACCCTATAGGTTATCGCAAAAGGAGAAGCAAGAAGTACGATGTATGACTGATGAACTATTACAATGTGGTATTATAAGAGAATCATGCTCTCCTTTCGCAAGTCCGATTATATTAGTTAAAAAAAAATGCGGCGAAAAACGTCTCTGTATCGATTACAGAGCGTTAAACCGTAAAACTATAAAGCAGCATTACCCGTTGCCGAGAATAGAGGACCAAATGGATAGATTAACAGGTTTTCAGCAATATTCGACACTGGATCTCGCCTCGGGGTATTATCAAATAGAAATAGCCGAACAAGACAGAGAAAAAACTGCCTTTGTAACACCTGAAGGACAGTTCGAGTTTAACCGAATACCGTTCGGTTTGACCAATGCACCGGCAATTTTTCAAAGAACTATAAATAAGGTCCTCGACAATTTACGATTTGATACAGTGGTAGTATATATGGATGATGTTCTCGTTCCCTCGACTTCCTTAAAGATGGCTTACAGAAGTTAGAGTTGGTATTTTCAAAACTTAAAGACGCAGGTTTGACGCTAAAATTATCTAAATGTAAATTTTTCCACTCACAGATAGAATTTCTCGGGTTTGAGGTAACAGGAAATGGGATCAGGCCAGGCAAGGCTAAAATATAATGCTGTGGAGAATTTTAGGCGCTTTATTAAAAACTTTGCTTTAATAGCACGACCGCTCACTCAATTACTAAGAAAAAATACTACTTGGCAGTGGGAAAAAGATCAACAGCACGCGTTTTTACAATTGAAAGAAAAGTTAGTTTCACGACCAGTTTTAACTTTATATGATCCATGTGCCGATACTGAGCTTCATACAGATGCTAGTAAACATGGGGTGGGTGGTATGCTATTACAAAAACAAAAGGACAATAGTATCAAACCTGTTGCCTATTTTAGTCGACGTACATCTCCAGAAGAACAACACTTTTCATCATACGAGTTAGAAACTCTTGCAGTTGTGAATAGCTTAACAAAGTTCAGACCTTACCTAATAGGGATAGCTTTTACAATAGTTACAGATTGTAACTCATTGAGAGCTACTTTCACTAAAAGAGATATGATTCCTCGTGTAGCGCGCTGGTGGAGCATGATTCAGGAATTTGATTTCAATATAGTTTATAAACCAGGCTCTGCCATGAGTCACGTGGACGCGTTAAGTCGAAATCCCGTATTTGATATTAACTGTTGTCCAAAACTAATAGAAAAAGAAGTTAATTACATATCACTGGATTGGTTGGCGACTGTTCAAATGAGTGATGATGAGACGCAGAGAATAAAACGCACACTAGACGGTAGTGAATCTAATACTGTCAAATACATGAAACAAAATTTTACTTTAAAACGAGGCTTAGTTTATAAAATAACTAATGATGGTTTAAAATGGTATGTACCAAAAGGTGTAAGATGGCAGATTTTGCGTTCCTGTCACGATGATATAGGACATTTTTCATATGAAAAAACAATTGACAAGATTAGAGCAAATTACTGGTTTCCGAAAATGAGTAAAGTAGTAAAAAAATACTGTCTAGCTTGTATCCATTGTGCTCATGGTAAAGTACCTGGGGGAAAAAAATCTGGTTATTTAAATCCTATCGTAAAGGTAGCTGAACCATTCCACACACTACATGCCGATCATTTGGGTCCATTTAACCAGAGCAAAAAGGGTAACAAATATGTACTTGGTATAATAGATTCATTCACAAAGTTTATTATCTTGAAACCAGTACGAAACACTAAGTCTAGTACGACGATTACAGCCTTTAAAGAATTTTTTTGCATATTTGGTGTCCCAACTAGACTAATTACAGATAGGGGCACTACATTCACTAGCTCAAAATTTAAAGACTTTGTAACCGAGAAAAGTGTTAAGCATATATTAAATGCAGTAGCTACCCCTCGTGCCAACGGTCAAATTGAACGTTATAACAGAACAATATTAGATTCACTAACATCAATGATACATGATAAGGATGAACGATTATGGGATGAGTATTTATTGCAAGTACAATGGGGTCTAAATAACACCGTAAATCGTGGAACAGGTAAAACACCGCTGAGCTTTTATTTGGGTTGAGACTCAAAGGACAGACTGAAAGTGCCTTGTTATTGTCTATTCCTGGTGTTACTAATGAGAATAACGTCTCTTTAAATGAAATAAGGAGAGAAGCTTCAGATAACATAAAAGCTGTCCAATCTAAGCAAAAAGTAAGTTATGACAAATCACGGATCCCTCCACGAAATTTTTCAATTGGTCAATTAGTCCGTGTTGAAAGACAAGTTTGTGAAAAGGGAACAAGTAAAAAGCTGGTAGCTAAGTGCTTAGGGCCGTACCGTATTAGTAAAATATTACCTAATGACCGCTACGAAATTGAAGATACACCTATTACACGGAAAAAGCATAAACAGAAATACGTAGGTATTTATCCGGTAGATAAAATCTACCCCTGGCTCGTTTTTAAGGATTTAACAGAACTAGATGATGAGGATTCTGCTCAAGAGAAATAGGAGTGTTCTTATATTTTTATATTATGTACTAGACGTCGCTTGCTTGCCGCGGGTGCAAGCACCCCGCGGTGGGGTGGTCCATCCCAGCTGGCTATGACAAAAATTGTGGTCTGTCGAAAATTGGTGAAAAAAGTCTTCGTTTTTGTCAAAAGAAGTAACTTGTATACAAAATTGTCTACGTTTGAAAATACACTAAGAAGCTCACGGTGAACGTGGTCGCCTGAGTGCCGCGAGGTGCGCGCACCTCGCGGTGGTGTGGTCTATCCCACTGCTGAAAAATAAAATTGGCGGTCGGTTGGAAATTGGTTTAAAATTGTATCCATGTAAGTCATATGAAACTAAAAAACTGCGTGCGGTTGTAAGCACACTAAAAAGTTAACGGTAAGTGTGGTCGCATGAGTGCCGCGAGGTGCACGCACCTCGCGGTGGTGTGGTTTATGCCGCTAATGAAAAAAAAATTGACGGTCGGTCGAAAATTGGTGAAAAATTGTCTCCATTTAAGTCAAAACAAACTGTAAAAGCGTGTGCAGTTTAAAATACACTAAGAAGCTCACGTCGAATGTAGTCGCGTGAGTGCCGCGAGGTGCGCGCACCTCGCGGTGGTGTGGTTTATCCCGCTAATGAAAAAAAAATTGGCGGTCGGTCGAAAATTGGTGAAAAATTGTCTCCATTTAAGTCAAAACAAACTGAAAAAGCGTGTGCAGTTTAAAATACACTAAGAAGCTCACGTCGATTGTAGTCACGTGAGTGTCGCGAGGTGCGCGCACCTCGCGGTGGTGTGGTCTATCCCACTACTGAAAAAATAAAATTGGCGGTCGGTCGAAATTGGTAAAAAATTGTCTTCATTTGTGTCACAAGAAAATAAAAAAGTTTGAGGGTGTAAATACTTTAAGGAAACTCAGGGCGCTGTTGGTCGCGTGAGTGCGGCGGTGGCGTTGCTACTATTGAGATTTTCAAATAAAATCTTGTACAGTTGCGAAGCGGTGCAAAAGCACTTCGAGGTAAGTAAAAAAAAAAAAAAGAAATTGTCATTACACTATAAATCACATTTGGAGTTCTACTCTTAAAATCCTTTCATTTGGCCGTCGGTCAAAAATAGGTGAAAAATTGTGACCATTTATGTCGCAAGAAAATAAAAAACTGTGTGAGGTTGTGAATACACTAAGAAGCTCACGTCGATAGTAGTCGCGTGAGTGCCGCGAGGTGCGTGCACCTCGCGGTGGTGTGGTCTAACCCAGTATTGTAAAATAAAAATTAAGCGATCGGTCAAAATTTGGTGAAAAATTGTATCCATGTATGTCACATGAAACTACAAAACTGTGTACGGTCGCAAGAACACTAAGAAGCTCATGGTGAGCGTGGTCGCCTGAGTGCCGCGAGGTGCACGCATCTCGCGGAGGCGCGGCTCACTATTGCGTTTATCAAATAAAATCTTGTACAGTTGCAAAGCGGCACAAAAGCATATCGAGGTAAGTAAAAAAAAAAGAAATTGTCATTTTACTATACCGCACATTTGGGTCCATTCTACTCTTAAAATCCTTTCATTTGATACACATATAGTGAAAAGCGCAAAAAAATGTCAGTCGCCATGTTGGATCGGCGGCCATATTGAAATTTTAGAAATGTCACTTATGGCGTCGTGTTCTACTCGTCAAGACCTTTCATTTGATACCCATATAGCCTGGGTTGGAAAACAAAAGCGGTCCGCCATTTTGAAAGCGGCGGCCATTTTGAATTTTTTTCAATGTCTCTGACGTGGCTGTATTAGACTTGCAAAACCCTTTCATTCGATACCCATATTACCGTATCAAGATTGAAAATCCTGAGTATATAGAAAAAAAAATATGAACCGTTACAAAATGGTGGTCAGCGCCGACGCCATCTTGAAAATGTTAAATTTTTAGTATATCACACATTAATTGCGTTCTACTCTTAAAAAGCTTTCATTCCGTTCTACTCTTAAAAAGCTTTCATTTGATACCCATACCCATACACGAAGAAGCTCACTCAAGAAGTGAGGTCTTTCCTAGCATCAAAAAAAAAATTTAACCGTAGTCAATAATAAAAGGTGAAAAATTGTCTCCATTTATGTCGCAAAAAACTAAAAAACTGTATGCGGTGGTAAACACACCAACTGGCGTGGTGTGACCCCGGAATATAAAAAATAGCTGGCAGTTAAAAATTGGTCAAAAATTGTCTTATTTCACATGAAACTACAAAACCGTGTACGGTTGCAAGAACACTAAGAAGCTCACGGTAAGCGAGGTCGCTTGAATTATGTGAGGTGCACGCACCGCGGTGGTGTGCTCTATCGTACCACAAGAAAAAAAAATGGTGGTCGGTGGTGGTCAAAACTTGGTAAAAAATTGTCTCCATTTGTTACACAAAAAAAAATAAAAAAGTGTGTTCGGTTGAAAATACACTAAGAAGCTGACGGTGAGCGTAGTCGCCTGAGTGCCGCGAGGTGCGCGCACCTCGCGGAGGTGTGGTCTATCCCACTTTTGTTAAAAAAATTGGCAGTCGATCGAAAATTGGTAAAAATTGTGTGCATTTGTGGCAAAAGAAACTACAAAACCGTGTACGGTCGTAAATACATTAAGAAGCTCACGGTGAGGGTGGTCGCGTGAGTGCCGCGAGGTGCGCGCACCTCGCGGTGTTGTGGTCTATCCCACTACTGAAAAAAATAAATTGGCGGTCGGTCGAAAATTGGTCAAAAATTGTCTCCATTTAAGTCAAAACAAACTGAAAAAGCGTGTGCAGTTTAAAATACACTAAGAAGCTGACATCGATTGTAGTCGCGTGAGTGCCGCGAGGTGCGCGCACCTCGCGGTGGTGTGGTCTATCCCACTACTGAAAAAAAAAATTGGCGGTCGGTCGAAAATTGGTGAAAAATTGTCACCATTTATGTCGCAAGAAACTACAAAACCGTGTACGGTTGCAAACACACTAAGAAGCTCACGGCGAGTCTGGTCGCTTGAGTGCCGCGAGGTGCGCGCACCTCGCGGTGGTGTGGTCTATTCCACTTCTGTTAAAAAAATTGGCGGTCGGTCGAAAATAGGTGAAAAATTGTCTCCATTTATGTTGCAAGAAAATAAAAAACTGTGTGAAGTTGTAAATACACCAAGAAGCTCACGGCGCTGCTGGTCGCGTGAGTGCCGCGAGGTGCGCGCACCTCGCGGTGGTGTGGTCTATCCCACCACTGATAGATAAAATTGGAGGTCGGTCGAAAAATGGTAAAAAATTGTCTCCAGGTGTGTCGCAAAAAACTAAAAAACTCTGTGCAGATGTAAACACACTAAGAAGCTCACTGCAAGTGTGGTCGCGTGAGTGCCGCGAGGTGCGCGCACTTCGCGGTGGTGTGATCTATTCCACCAATGAAAAAAATATTGGTAGTCGGTCGAAAATTGGTGAAAAATTGTCTCCATTTGTGTCAAGAGAAACTACAAAACCGTGTACGGTTGCAAAAACACTAAGAAGCTCACGGTGAGTCTGATCGCTTGAGAGCCGCGAGGTGCGCGCACTTCGCGGTGGTGTGGTCTATCCCACTACTGAAAAAAAAAATGGCGGTCGGTCGAAAATTGGTAAAAAGTTGTCTCCATTAAGTCAAAACAAACTGAAAAACCGCGTGCAGTTGTAAACACACTGAAACACTCATGGCTCTGCTGGTCGCGTGAGTGCCGCGAGATGCACGCACCTCGCGGTGCCGTTGCTTACAATGCGTTTTTCAAATAAAATCTTGTACAGTGGCGAAGCGGTGAAAAAGAATATCGAGGTTAGTGAAAAAAAAAAGTTTTATAATTACTATAACACACTTTCGGTTCTGTTCTACTCTTAAAATGCTTTCATTTGATACCCATATAGTGAAAATCGCAAAAAAATGTCAGTCGCCATGTTGGATCGGCGGCCATATTGAAATTTTAGAAGCGTCAATTATGTCGTCGTGTTTTACTCGTCAAGGTCTTTCATATGATACCCATGAAGTAAGGGTTGGAAAACAAAAGCGGTCCGCCATTTTGAGAACGGCGGCCATTTTGAATTTTCATCAACGTCTCTAACGCGGCTGTATTAGACTTGCAAAACCCTTTCATTTGATACCCATATTGTAGGGATTACAATACAAATGATACTTGGCCTTTTTGGACCGGCGGCCATATTTGTTTTTTAACGTTTCCACTAATAGGCTTCGGTAGTGCTGAAAAAATCCTTTCATTCGATACCAATATCACCGTATCGGGATTGAAAACCGCGAGAATATAGCAAAAAGAGCATATTAAGGTCGAAAATTGGTGAAAAATTGTTTTCATTTAAGTCAAAACAAACTAAAAACCGTGTGCAGTTGTAAACACACTGAAAAACTCGTGGCGCTGGTGGTCGCGTGAGTGGCGTTGCTCGCAATGCGTTTTTCAAATAATATCTTGTACAGTTGCAAAGCGGCACAAAAGCATATCGAGGTAAGTAAAAAAAAAAAAGAAATTGACATTTTACTATAAATCACATTTGGATCCGTTCTACTCTTAAAATCCTTTCATTTGATACCCATAAAGTAAAAAGCGCAAAAAAAAATTCAGTCGCCATGTTGGATCGGCGGCCATATTGAAATTTTCAAAACGTCACTTATAACGTTGTGTTCTACCCTTCAATACGTTTCATTTGATACCCATGAAGCATGGGTTGGAAAACAAAAGAGGTCTGCCATTTTGAGAGCGGCGGCCATTTTGAATTTTCTTCGTTGTCTCTAACGTGGCTGTATTAGACACTCAAAACCCTTTCATTTGATACCCATGAAGCATGGGTTGGAAAACAAAAGCGGTCCGCCATTTTGAGAGCGGCGGCCATTTTGAATTTTTTTCATTGTCTCTAACGTGGCTGTATTAGACACTCAAAACCCTTTCATTTGATACCCATGAAGCCTGGGTTGAGAAACAAAACCGGTCCACCATTTTGAGGGCGGCGGCCATTTTGAATTTTTTTCAATGTCTGTATCGTGGCTGTATTAGACACTTAAAACCCTTTCATTTGATACCCATAAAACCCGGGTTGGAAAACGAAAGCGATCCGCCATTTTGAGAGCGGCGGCCATTTTGAATTTTTTTCATTGTCTCTAACGCGGCTGTATTAGACTTGCAAAACCCTTTCATTTGATACCCATATTGTAGGGATTACAATACAAATGATACTTGGCCTTTTTGGACCGGCGGCCATATTGGTTTTTTAACGTTGCCACCAATAGGCTTCGATAGTGCTGAAAAAATCCTTTCATTCGATACCCATGTCACCGTATCGGGATTGAAACCCGCAAGAATATAACAAAAAGGGTATATTAACCATTACAAAATGGCCGCCAGCGCCGGCGCCATCTTGAAAATGTCAAATGTCAAATTTTTCCAGTGTAGTTGACTAAACTGCTCACCGATTGGCGGTAACTGCAGGCGCGCAACTGTCATCGGTTTGCGTCAAAAAATTCGCAAACTCGCCGAAGCCGAAATCTGCCATAGCGCCCAGTGTTGCCATATATCCGGCCCAAAATGATAGTAAAAGTGATCAGCGAGGCCCGGTGGACCCGGCCATGTGAAAAAAAATCGAAAAACACGCGATTTACGTTCTCCCTAAAATCGGGGAAAATACCCCAAAATCGGGGTATATTACCCTACCGATCAATTCTCCCCACCGAGCACTACAAAAGGTCACCCGGGGTTGTCAGTCGAAAAACGCCGGCAACCGCGCGAAAACCGCGATTTAATTTTTTCGAAATTGCAACTTTTTACAAAATGGCCGTCGGCGGCGCCGCCATCTTGAAATGTCGGAGTTTCGGATTTTTCCCAATATCTGCACCGTATACGGGGTGGGATGACGTTTGTCCCGCGTCTCCAGCTCACCCCGATCTGGGAGATCAATTCGGGTCAAATTCGGTCTGCGAAAAGTTTCCAACCTCCGTGGAGGCCAGTGTTGCCAGTGGAGAAAAATGAAAATACCAGAAAGTCATAGAGGCCCCGCCGGCCTATAGGCTCGTGGTGTTGAAAAATTCCAAAAGTCGTTATTTCGATTTTCGCCTTTCGGGGCCCCTAGGGGGAAAACTACCAAAAACGGTAGAAAATTTCTCCCACCTGGCAACACTGCTCGCCGAGCTCCACCCCCGCCCGGAACATTTCACCCCGGTCGGAGGCCGTCATCTTGGCGAAAATCCGGTCCGAAAATCGCGTCAAAATTGGCGATCCAAGATGGCCGCCGGCGCCGCCGCCATATTGTCTATTGCAGCGCGCCGCAAATTTCCCGAAAGTCGAGGACAGTCCCGACCTAGGCAAAAAAGAAAATCCCGGAAAAAAACAAACGCCGCGCCGGTCGACGGTCGCAAACACGGGTCGAAACGGGTTTTTCAGTCCAAGATGGCGGCGGCGCCATTTTGTTTTTTCGCAGTTTGACAGCCGCACCGCATGCCCGCTACAGTAGTGAACACCCCCACCAAACGCCGTTAAAAACGAAGGCGATTTGGAAAAGTTGACATTTCGCGCGGGCCGCCATCTTGGATTTCAAAATCGGGCTTTATCCGGGTAGATTGGAAAAAAAATCTAAAAAATTCCACCTAAACATCAAAACACCCTAAACAACCTCTAAACACCCTAAAAACACCCCGTATCAGTCAGTCAGTGAGTCAGTGGTAATCGAGCTTTATATAATATAGATAGGAGATAGAATAGGAGATAGACTAGACGTCGCTTGCTTGCCGCGGGGTGCAAGCACCCCGCGGTTGGGTGGTCCGTCCTGGCTATTTTTTGAAAGAATGGGTGGTCTGTCAAAATTGGTGTGAAAATGTCGTCTTTATTGTCACAAAAATCAAATAAATTACAAAACTGTGTACGGTCGTAAATCCATTAAGAAGCTCACGGTGAGTGCGGTCGCGTGAGTGCCGCGAGGTGCGCGCACCTCGCGGTGGAGTGGTCTATCCCACTACTGAAAAATAAAAATTGGCGGTCGGTCGAAAATTGGTGTAAAATTGTCTCCATTTAAGTCAAAACAAACTGAAAATGCATGTGCAGTTTAAAATACACTAAGAAGCTCACGTCAATTGTAGTCGCGTGAGTGCCGCGAGGTGCGCGCACCTCGCGGTGGTGTGGTCTATCCCACTGCTGAAAAATAAAAATTGGCGGTCGGTTGAAAGTTGGTTTAAAATTGTATCCATATATGTCATATGAAACTGAAAAACTGCGTGCGGTTGTAAGCACACTAAAAAGTTAACGGCAAGTGTGGTCGCATGAGTGCCGCGAGGTGCACGCACCTCGCGGTGGCACTGCTCACTATTGCGATTTTCAAGTAAAATCTTGTACAGTTGCAAAGCGGCACAAAGGCATATCGAGGTAGGTAAAAAAAAAAAAAATTGTCATTTTACTATAAATCATATTTGGATCCGTTCTACTCTTAAAATCCTTTCATTTGATACCCATATAGTAAAAATCGCAAAAAAATGTCAGTCGCCATGTTGGATCGGCAGCCATATTGAAATTTTCGAAACGTCACTCACGGTGTTGTGTTCTACTCGTCAAGACCTTTCATTTGATACCCATGAAGCATGGTTTGGAAAACAAAAGCGGTCCGCCATTTTGAGAGCGGCGGCCATTTTGATTTTTTTTCATTGACTCTAACGCGGCTGTATTAGACTTGCAAAACCCTTTCATTTGATACCCATATTGTAGGGATTACAATACAAATGATACTCGGCCTTTTTGGACCGGCGGCCATATTGGTTTTTTTACGTTGCCACTAATAGGCTTCGATAGCGCTAAGAAAATGCTGCGAGATGCACGCACCTCGCGGTGACGTTGCTCGCAATGCGTTTTTCAAATAAAATCTTGTACAGTTGCAAAGCGGTACAAAAAAATTTTGAGGTAAGTAAAAAAAAAAAGTTGTCAGTTTACTATAACTCACATTTGGTTCCGTTCTACTCTAAAAATCCTTTCATTTGATACCCATATAGTGAACATCGCAAAAAATTGTCAGTCGCCATGTAGGATCGGCGGCCATATTTAAATTTTAGAAATGTAACTTAAGGCGTCGTATTCTACCTGTCAAGACCTTTCATTTGATACCCATGAAGCACGGGTTGGAAAACAAAAGCGGTCCGCCGTTTTGAGAGCGGCGGCCATTTTGAATTTTTTTCATTGTCTCTAACGTGGCTGTATAAGACACTCAAAACCCTTTCATTAGATACCCATGAAGCACGGGTTGGAAAACAAAAGCGGTCCGCCGTTTTGAGAGCGGCGGCCATTTTGAATTTTTTTTAATGTCTCTATCGCGGCTGTATTAGACTTGCAAAACCCTTTCATTTGATACCCATGAAGCACGGGTTAAGAAACAATAGCTGTCCGCCATTTTGAGGGCGGCGGCCATTTTGATTTTTTTTTATTGTCTCTAACGTGGCTGTATTAGGCACTCAAAATCCTTTCATTTGATTCCCATAATGTAGGGATTACAATACAAATGATACTTGGCCTTTTTGGACCGGCGGCCATATTGGTTTTTTAACGTTGCCACCAATAGGCTTCGATAGCGCTGAAAAAATCCTTTCATTCGATACCCATATCAGTCAATTCGGGTCAAATTCGGTCTGCGAAAAGTTTCCAACCTCCGTGGAGGCCAGTGTTGCCAGTGTAGAAAAATGAAAATACCAGAAAGTCATAGAGGCCCCGCCGGCCTATAGGCCCATGGTACGGAAAAAATCCAAAAGTCGTTATTTCGATTTTCGCCTTTCGGGGCCCCTAGGGGAAAAACTACCAAAAACGGTAGAAATTTTCTCCCACCTGGCAACACTGCTCGCCGAGCTCCACCCCCGCCCGGAACATGTCACCCCGGTCGGAGGCCGCCATCTTGGCGAAAATCCGGTGCGAAAATGGCGTTGAAATTGGCGATCCAAGATGGCCGCCGGCGCCGCCGCCATATTGTTTTTCGCCGCGCGCCGCAAATTTCCCGAAAGTCGAGGACAGTCCCGACCACACAAAACAGGAAAATCCCGGAAAAAAGCAAGCGCCGCTCCGGTCGACGGTCGCAAACACGGGTTGAAACGAGTTTTTCAGTCCAAGATGGCGACGGCGCCATTTTGTTTTTTCGCAGTTTGACAGGCGCACCGCATCACCGCTACAGTAGTGAACACCCCCACCAAACGCCGTTAAAAACGAAGGCGATTTGAAAAAGTTGACATTTCGCGCCGGCCGCCATCTTGGATTTCAAAATCGAGCTATATCCCAATAGATCGGAAAAAAATCTAAAAAATTCCACCCTAACATCAAAACACACAAAACACCCTCTAAACACCCTAAAAACACCCCTGATCAGTGAGTCAGTCAGTCAGTGAGTGAGTGGTAATCGAGCTTTATATAATATAGACTAGACGTCGCTTGCTTGCCGCGGGGTGCAAGCACCCTGCGGTGGGGTGGTCCATCCCGGCTGTGTTTGACAAAAATTGTGGTCTGTCGAAAATTGGTGAAAAAAGTCATCTTTTTGTCAAAAGAAGTAACTTGTATACAAAATTGTCTACGTTTGAAAATACACTAAGGAACTAATGGCGTTTGTGGTCGCGTGTGTGCCGCGAGGTGCACGCACCTCGCGGTGGTGTGGTCTATCCCACCAATGAAAAAAAAAAATTGGCGGTCGGTCAAATATTGGTGAAAAATTGTCTCCATTTAAGTCAAAACAAACTGAAAAAGCGTTTGGAGTTGTAAATACACTAAGAACCTCACGTCGATTGTAGTCGCGTGAGTGCCGCGAGGTGCGCGCACCTCGCGGTGGTGTGGTCAATCCCACTACTGAAAAAAAAAAATTGGCGGTCCGTCGAAAATTGGTGAAAAATTGTCTCCATTTAAGTTAAAACAAACTGAAAAAGTGTGTGCAGTTTAAAATACACTAAGAAGCTCACGTCGATTGTAGCCGCTTGAGTGCCGCGAGGTGCGCGCACCTCGCGGTGGTGTGGTCTATCCCACTATTGAAAAAAAAATTGGCGGTCGGTTTGAAAATTGGTTCAAAATTGTACCCATGTACTATGTCATATGAAACTGAAAAACTGCGTGCGGTTGTAAGCACATTAAAAAGTTAACGACTCACTATTGCGATTTTCAAATAAAATCTTGTACAGTTGCGAAGCGGCACAAAAGCATATCGAGGTAAGTAAAAAAAAAAAAAAAATAATCATTTTACTATACGCACATTTGGATCAGTTCTACTCGAAAAATCCTTTCATTTGATACCCATATAGTGAAAATCGCAAAAAAAATGTCAGTCGCCATGTTGGATTGGCGGCCATATTGAAATTTTCAAACCTTACTTAAGTCATCGTGTTTTACTCGTCAAGGCCTTTCATTTGATACCATGAAGCATGGGTTGGAAAACAAACGCGGTCCGCCATTATGAGAGCGGCGGCCATTTTGATTTTTTTTTTCATTGTCTCAATCAATGTCAATTGGGGAAAACTTGTCTTCACTTATTTCACATGAAACTACAAAACCGTATACGGTTGCAAAAAACTAAGAAGCTCACGGTGAGTCAGGTCGCGTGAGTGCCGCGAGGTGCGCGCACCTCGCGGTGGTGTGGTCTATCCCACCTCTGAAAAAAAAATTTGCGGTCGGTCGAAAATTGGTGAAAAATTGTCTCCATTAAAGTCAAAACAAACTGAAAATGCGTGTGCACTGCACAATACACTAAGAAGCTCACGTCGATCGTAGTCGCGTGAGTGCCGCGAGGTGCGCGCACCTCGCGGTGGTGTGGTCTATCCCACTACTGAAAAAAAAAAATTGACGGTCGGTCGAAAATTTGTGAAAAATTGCCTCCATTTAAGTCAAAAGAAACTACAAAACTGTGTACGGTTGCAAGAACACTAAGAAGCTCACGGTGAGTCTGTTCGCTTGAGTGCCGCGAGGTGCGCGCACCTCGCGGTGGTGGGGTCTATCCCACTAAAGAAAAAAATAAATTGGCGGTCGGTCGAAAATTGGTGAAAAATTGTCTCCATTTAAGTCAAAACAAACTGAAAAAGCGTGTGCAGCGGTGTGATTCTGTAAAACTTCACTTTAAACTTCGCATCTGATTCCGCAGTGAGTTCATAGATTGGCATTCTCTAAATTCGAACGTAAATTCGAAGTTACTACAGCGCTCCACTTGCGAGCGTGGCAGCGAGTGGAACTTAGTGACCGTGAGATTTTAACATAAATAAGTATGGGTGACGTATGAAGTGGCATTCCGTAAAGGAATTCCTCAATCACTTCGAAGCTCACTTCGCACTCGAACTCGAAACAAAGTGTCAAATAATAAGTTGCTATTTCGTGAGTGAAAACAGGCAAAGTTTTTAAAAAAATAAAAAGTATTATTTCTGAAGTTGATTAGGACTAGTTTTGAGGTGCGAGATATTTATTCAAAGTAAATTAACGATGGCAAGAATGTTTCTACTAAAATCTTTATTAGAAGAGGCTCATGTTTCCCTTTACTGCACTGCTGCTATTGATTGTAGCGTGATGGAAAGTATCTATAACCAGTCAGGAGTATGCGAGGTAATTGTACCAAGTTTCGTTAAAATTCGTTGAGAAGTTTTTGTTACTGAAACATTTATATAGACAGACCGACATACAGACAAAAATTTTACTGATTGCATTTTTGACATCAGTATTGATCCCTAATCACCCCCTGATAGTAATTTTGGAAATATATTTAATGTACAGAATTGACCTATCTACAGATTTATTATAAGTATAGATTTATTTGTTAAGAAAATAACAAAAACATATTAAGTACTTGTTTGTTTTGTCGCCTTCCATGTTTAATATTAACAACGTGTACTTCACTTAAACAGACAATAGGACATCATTGCATAAGGATATAAGGTCATATGCTTTAACAATGTATCATCTTATTTATGCTTATTTATTCCTTTAAGGTGATTCAGGATATGTTCAGCGCGCCTACTTTATGACGCCAATTAGTGGTGCCGAAGATAACTCCCCAGAAGCACAATACAACGACCTTCACTCGAGTGCTCGCAACTCAGTCGAAAGAACAATCGGTCTTCTTAAGGGCCGATTTAGGTGTTTGCTGGTACACAGAGTACTTGATTACCATCCAGACGTAGTTGGCAAGATAGTTATTGCACGCTGTGTTTTGCACAATTTATGTAATCGCGCGGGAATACGGGCATACACAATCACAGAAGACGAGAGACAGGAAGAGGCACAAATGATTGCTGATGTACAACGAAGGCAAGCTAGAGATTTACCAATAAATACCGATTTAGCTGTGGGGCAATTATCCAGGCAAAATTTAGTAAATAGGCTATGGCGTTCACGCCGTACTTAATTGTTTAAAACAATCTATTTCCCATTTTTGTAATAATTATCAGCCATTTAGATAGTAGATATTTTGACTTGTTAATATACACTTACGGCCGGTTTCTGAAACGCATGTTATGTTAACACGTTGTTGACACGTTGTTAATCTCTCATTAAATCGTTGTTAATGTTAGATGTATGGATAACAGCTGGTTACTGAATGGGTTTATAGTGTAAAATTATCTAATTGACTATTTTTTGGTTATTTACTCATATATTTGGCGTTTAATAAGAAGTAGTAAACGTGTTAACAGCGTGTTAACATAACATGCGTTTCAGAAACCGGCCGTAAGTTAGATGTAATTATTCATATTATATGTCATTCCATTCACTTTATGATTCTTCTATTTTGTCTCTCTAAAAATATATTTATTCCAAGCAGTAGAAATAGTAAATAAATTGTATAAATATATAAAGAAAATGTTTTAATTTATTGCCAAATATCATAACTATACGAGTACATATTGCTTTACGTTAACGTAATTAAATTATTAAATTTAAACTATATATTATTCAGATGAATACAATTAGCAATGAAAAGGCTCAGCATAATATGTCTAGGTTGAAATTATGAAATTTCTATCACTTTAAAGATATTAACCAAAATGTCATACAAGTATAAAATGAACATACAAATAAAGAACACAATTATAAACTTATTTTTTTTAATAAATACATAGTACATTAAAAGCTCAACAACAAATAGTTTTAAATTTTGAAAATAGTATATTAATTTAATGCTTTATTAAATCGTCAATTCCTCATAAAGTAACAATTATTCTGGTATACACATTTTGCTCTTAAAGGCTATAGTAACTCAAAGAGATTTTCGAAGTAATTTATTTAGAAAATGATGTCATTTCTGCACAATTCATTAAGTCAACATTTTTTAATGTATATTTATTTCTGAAATCAAGAACGCCAAAATTGGCGGCTTTACACAAAAATCACAGCTGAGATGTAATATGGCTATTAAAAGACGTTAAGGATATGTATTAAAAATTAGTATATATCCCTAATCTCTTTTAATAGCTTGTGCAAAAGCGTCCAGTCCTTTTCCCACGGCAATCATAGCTTCTGCTAACATCCTGTCTATTTCCGCATTGCGTTCCACACATGTCTGCAGGATTTGCGCAAATGTTCTTTGTGTCTCCACCTGGTGTTCTTCCACCCTCAGTAATCTCTCAGTCAACGTCGAGAATTCCGTTCGCCGTTGGGACGGTGGAGGAGCATTAGCAGGTGGAGGAGCTGTGTGACGTGACGCTGAAACAGAACACAATATGAAAAAATTGTGGTGGCTAAATTAAAATTTATTTTACTTTACTTATTACAACTAGCTGTGCTAGGTTTTTTTACGTTGCCACCAATAGGCTTTGATAGTGCTGAAAAAATCCTTTTATTCTATACCCATATCACCGTATGGGGATTGAAAACCGCGAGAATAAAGCAAAAAGAGTATATTAACCATTACAAAATGGCCGCCAGCGCCGCCGCCATCTTGAAAATGTCAAATGTCAAATTTTTCCAATGTAGTAGACTAAACCGCTCACCGATTGGCGGTGACTGCAGGCGCGCAACTGTCATCGGTTCGCGTCAAAAAATTCGCAAAGTCGCCAAAACCGAAATCTGCCACAGCGCCCAGTGTTGCCATATATCTGGCCCAAAAAGGTGGTAAAAATGATCAGCGAGGCCCGGTCGACCCGGCCATGTGAAAAAAAATCGAAAAACACGCGATTTCCGTTCTCCCCAAAATCAGGGAAAACACCCCTAAATCGGGGTAAATTACCCCACCAATCAATTTTCCCTACCGAGCACTACAAAAGGTCACCCGGGGTTGTCAGTCGAAAAACGCCGGCAACCCCGCGAAAACCGCGATTAAATGTTTTCGAAATTGCAACTTTTTACAAAATGGCCGCCGGCGGCGCCGCCATCTTGAAATATCAGAGTTTCGGATTTTTCCCTATATTTGCACCGTATACGGGGTGGGATGACGTTTGTCCCGCGTCTCCAGCTCACCCCGATCTGGGAGATCAATTCGGGTCAAATTCGGTCTGCGAAAAGTTTCCAACCTCCGTGGAGGCCAGTGTTGCCAGAGGAGAAAAATGAAAATACCAGAAAGTCATAGAGGCCCCGCCGGCCTATCCAAAAGTCGTTATTTCGATTTTCGCCTTTCGGGGCTCCTAGGGGGAAAACTACCAAAAACGGTAGAAATTTTCTCCCACCTGGCAATACTGCTCGCCGAGCTCCACCCCCGCCCGGAACATGTCACCCTGGTCGGAGGCCGCCATCTTGGCGAAAATCCGGTCCGAAAATCGCGTCAAAATTGGCGATCCAAGATGGCCGCCGGCGCCGCCGCCATATTGTTTATCGCCGCGCGCCGCAAATTTCCCAAAAGTCGAGGACAGTCCCGACCACACGAAAACAGAAAATCCCGGAAAAAAACGAAAACCGCGCCGGTCGACGGTCGCAAACACGGGTCGA
>JAYEAL010000451.1:0-26757 GCA_036419045.1 Scirpophaga incertulas
AATTTTAGAAATGTAACTTAAGGCGTCGTATTCTACCTGTCAAGACCTTCCATTTGATACCCATGAAGCACGGGTTGGAAAACAAAAGCGGTCCGACATTTTGAGAGCGGCGGCCATTTTGAATTTTTTTCAATGTCTCCAACGCGGCTGTATTAGACTTGCAAAACCCTTTTACTTGATACCCATATTGTAGGGATTACAATACAAATGATACTTGACCGTTTTGGACCGGCGGCCATATTGATTTTTTAACGTTGTCACTAATAGGCTTCGATAGAGCTGAAAAAATCATTTCATTCGATACCCAGGGGTGGTCCATCCTGGCTGTTTTTTGGAAGAAAAGGTGGTCTGTCAAAGTTGGTGTGAAAATGTCGTCTTTTTTGTCACAAAAATCAAATAATGTACAAATCCGTGTACGGTTGCAAAAACACTAAGAAGCTCACGGTGATTCTGGTCGCTTAAGTGCGCACCTCGCGGTGGTGTAGTCTATCCCACTACTGAAAAAAAAATTGACGGTCGGTCGAGAATTGGTGAAAAATTGTCTCCATTTATGTCGTAAAAAACTAAAAAACTGTGTGAAATTGTAAATACACTAAAAAGCTAACGGTGTTTGTCGGTCGGTCGGTCGGTAACGGTCGCGTGAGTGCCGCGAGGTGCACGCACCTCGCGGTGGTGTGGTCTAACCCACTACTGAAAAAAATAAATTGGCGGTCGGTCGAAAATTGATAAAAAATTGTCTCCATTTGTGTAAAAAGAAACTACAAAAACGTGTACGATTGCAAATACACTAAGAAGCTCACGTCGATTGTAGTCGCGTGAATGCCGCGAGGTGCGCGCACCTCGCGGTGGTGTGGTCTATCCCACTACTGAAAAAAAAAATTGGCGGTCGATCAAAAATTGGTGAAAATTGTCTCCATTTAAGTCACAACGAACTGAAAAACTGTGTACAATTGTAAATACACTAAGAAGCTCACGGTGTGCGTGGTCGCTTGAGTGCCGCGAGGTGCGCGCACCTCGCGGTGGTGTGGTCTATCCCACTACTGTAAAAAAAAAATTGGCGGTCGTTCGAAAATTGGTGAAAATTGTCTTCATTTAAGTCAAAACAAACTGAAAAAGCGTGTGCAGTTTAAAATACACTAAGAAGCTCACGGTGATTGTGGTCGCGTTAGTGCCGCGAGGTGCGCGCACCTCGCGGAGGTGTGGTCTATCCCACTACTGAAAAAAAAAATTGGCGGTCGGTCGAAAATTGGTGAAAAATTGTCTCCATTTAAGTCAAAACAAACTGAAAAACCGCGTGCAGTTGTAAACACACTGAAAAACTCATGGCGCTGGTAGTTGCGTGAGTGCCGCGAGGTGCGCGCACCTCGCGGTGGTGTGGTCTGTCCCACTACTGAAAAAAAAAATTGGCGGTCGGTTGAAAATTGGTGAAAAATTGTCTTCCTTTAAGTCGAAACCAACTGAAAAACGTGTGCAGTTTAACATACACTAAGAAGCTCACGTCGATTGTAGTCGCGTGAGTGCCGCGAGGTGCGCGCACCTCGCGGTGGTGTGGTCTATCCCACTACTGAAAAAAAAAAATGGCGGTCGGTCGAAAATTGGTGAAAAATTGTCTCAATTTAAGTCAAAACAAACTGAGAAACCGCGTGCAGTTGTAAACACACTGAAAAACTCATGGCGCTGGAGGTCGCGCGAGTGCCGCGAGGTATCAAGGTTCAAATAAAATCTTGTACAGTGGCAAAGCGGTACAAAAAATTTTGAGGAAAGTAAAAAAAAAAAAAAAGTTGTCATTTTACTATAAATCACATTTGGTTCCGTTCTACTCTTAAAATCTTTTCATTTGATACCCATATAGTGAAAGTTGCAAAAAAATGCCAGTCGCCATGTTGGATCGGCGGTCATATTGAAATTTTAGAAACAGCACTTATGTCGTCGTGTTCTACTTGTCAAGGCCTTTCATTTGATACCCACAAAGTTTGGGTCGGAAAACAAAAGCGGTCCGCCATTTTGAGAGCGGCGGCCATTTTGAATTTTTATCAATGTCTGTAACGTGGCTGTATTAGACACTCAAAACCCTTTCATTTGATACCCATGAAGCCTGGGTTGGAAAACAAAAGCGGTCCGCCATTTTGAGAGCGGCGGCCATTTTGAATTTTTTTCAATGTCTCTAACGCGGCTGTATTAGACACTCAAAACCCTTTCATTTGATACCCATATTGTAGGGATTACAATACAAATGATACTTGGCCGTTTTGGACCGGCGGCCATATTGGTTTTTTAACGTTGCCACCAATTGGCTTCGATAGTGCTGAAAATATACTATCATTCGATACCCATATCACCGTATCGGGATTAAAACCCGCGAGAATATAGGCAAAAAAAAAAATATTTATCATTACAAAATGGCCGCCAGCACCGCCGCCATCTTGAAAATGTCAAATGTCAAATTTTTCCAGTGTAGTAGACAAAACCGCTCACCGATTGGCAGTAACTACAGGCGCGCAACTGTCATCGGTTCGCGTCAAAAAATTCGCAAAGTCGCCGAAGCCGAAATCTGCCATAGCGCCCAGTGTTGCCATAAATCTGGCCCAAAATGGTGGTAAAAATAATCAGCGAGACCCGCTCGACCCGGCCATGTGAAAAAAAATCGAAAAACACGCGATTTACGTTCTCCCCAAAATCGGGGAAAATACCCCAAAATCGGGGTAAATTACCCCACCGATCGATGCGGCTCACCGAGCACTACAAAAGGTCACCCGGGGTTGTCAGTCGAAAAACGCCGGCAACCCCGCGAAAACCGCGTTTTTATTTTTTCGAAATTGCAACTTTTTACAAAATGGCCGCCTGCGGCGCCGCCATCTTGAAATGTCAGAGTTTCGGATTTTTCCCAATATCTGCACCGTATACGGAGTGGGATGACGTTTGTCCCGCGTCTCCAGCTCACCCCCGATCTGGGAGATCAATTCGGGTCAAATTCGGTCTGCGAAAAGTTTCCAACCTCCGTGGAGGCCAGTGTTGCCAGTGGAGAAAAATGAAAATACCAGAAAGTCATAGAGGCCCCGCCGGCCCATAGGCCCATGGTATGGAAAAAATCCAAAAGTCGTTATTTCGATTTTCGCCTTTCGGGGCCCCTAGGGGAAAAACTACCGAAAACGGTAGAAATTTTTTCCCACCTGGCAACACTGCTCGCCGAGCTCCACCCCCGCCCGGAACATGTCACCCCGGTCGGAGGCCGCCATCTTGGCGAAAATCCGGTCCGAAAATTGCGTCAAAATTGGCGATCCAAGATGGCCGCCGGCGCCGCCGCCATGTTGTTTTTCGCCGCGCGCCGCAAATTTCCCGAAAGTCGAGGACAGTCCCGACCACGCGAAAAAGGAAAATCCCGGAAAAAAGCAAGCGCCGCGCCGGTCGACGGTCGCAAACACGGGTCGAAACGGGTTTTTCAGTCCAAGATGGCGGCGGCGCCATTATGTTTTTTCGCAGTTTGACAGCTGCACCGAATCCCCGCCACAGTAGTGAACACCCCCACCAAACGCCGTCAAAAACGGAGGCGATTTGGAAAAGTTGACATCTCGCGCCGGCCGCCATCTTGGATTTTAAAATCGAGCTATATCCGGATAGATCGGAAAAAAAATCTAAAAAATTCCACCTAAACATCAAAACACACAAAACACCCTCTAAACACCCTAAAAACACCCCTGATCAGTGAGTCAGTCAGTCAGTCAGTCAGTCAGTCAGTGGTAATCGAGCTTTATATAATATAGACTAGACGTCGCTTGCTTGCCGCGGGGTGCAAGCACCCCGCGGTGGGGTGGTCCATCCCGGCTGTGTTTGACAAAAATTGTGGTCTGTCGAAAATTGGTGAAAAAAGTCATCTTTTTGTCAAAAAGAAGTAACTTGTATACAAAATTGTCTACGTTTGAAAATACACTAAGGAACTAATGGCGTTTGTGGTCGCGTGTGTGCCGCGAGGTGCACGCACCTCGCGGTGGTGTGGTCTATCCCACCAATGAAAAAAAAAATTGGCGGTCGGTCGAATATTGGTGAAAAATTGTCTCCATTTAAGTCAAAACAAACTGAAAAAGCGTTTGGAGTTGTAAATACACTAA
Source organism: Scirpophaga incertulas (assembly GCA_036419045.1). Classification (NCBI taxonomy): domain Eukaryota; kingdom Metazoa; phylum Arthropoda; class Insecta; order Lepidoptera; family Crambidae; genus Scirpophaga; species Scirpophaga incertulas. The sequence goes on from JAYEAL010000451.1 coordinate 4,107, forward strand.
GAACCTCACGTCGATTGTAGTCGCGTGAGTGCCGCGAGGTGCGCGCACCTCGCGGTGGTGTGGTCTATCCCACTACTGAAAAAAAAAAAATTGGCGGTCCGTCGAAAATTGGTGAAAAATTGTCTCCATTTAAGTCAAAACAAACTGAAAAAGCGTGTGCAGTTTAAAATACACTAAGAAGCTCACGGCGCTGGTGGTCGCGTGAGTGCCGCGAGGTGCGCGCACCTCGCGGTGGCGCGGCTCACTATTGCGTTTTTCAAATATAATCTTGTACAGTTGCAAAGCGGCACAAAAGTATATCGAGGTAGGTAAAAAAAAAAAAAAAGAAAAGAAATTGTCATTATACTATAAATCACATTTGGATCGGTTCTACTCTTAAAATCCTTTCATTTGATACCCATATAGTTAAAATCGCAAAAAAATGTCAGTCGCCATGTTGGATCGGCGGCCATATTGAAATTTTAGAAACGTCACTAATGGCGTCGTATTCTACTTGTCAAGGCCTTTCATTTGATACCCATGAAGCATGTGTTCGAAAAAAAAAGCGGTCCGCCATTATGAGAACGGCGGCCATTTTGATTTTTTTTCAATTTCTCTCTAACGCGGCTGTATCAGACTTGCAAAACCCTTTCATTTGATACCCATATTGTAGGGATTACTGTCCAAATGTTATTTGGCGTTTTTGGACCGGCAGCCATATTGGTTTTTTACATTGCCACTAATAGGCTTCGATAGCACTGAAAAATACGTAGACGTCGCTTGCTTGCCGCGGGGTGCAAGCACCCCGCGGTGGAGTAGTCTATCCCACTTCTGTTAAAAAAATTGGCGGTCGGTCGAAAATTGGTAAAAATTGTCTCCATTTGTGTCAAAAAGAAACTACAAAACCGTGTACGGTTGCAAAAACACTAAGAAGCTCACGTCGATTGTAGTCGCGTGAGTGCCGCGAGGTGCACGCACCTCGCGGTGGTGTGGTCTATCCCCCTACTGAAAAAAGAAATTGGCGGTCGGTCGAAAACTGGTGAAAAATTGTCTCCATTTAAGTCAAAACAAAATGAAAAGCGTGTGCAGTTTAAAAACACTAAGAAGCTCATGGTGAGTGCGGTCGCGTGAGTGCCGCGAGGTGCACGCACCTCGCGGTGGTGTGGTCTAACCCACAACTGAAAAAAATAAATTGGCGGTCGGTCGAAAATTGGTGAAAAATTGTCTCCATTTAAGTCAAAACAAACTGAAACACCGCGTGCAGTTGTAAACACACTGAAAAACTCATGGCGCTGGCGGTCGCGTGACTGCCGCGAGGTGCACGCACCTCGCGGTGGCGTTGCTCACAATGCGTTTTTCAAATAAAATCTTGTACAGTTGCAAAGCGGCACAAAAGCATATCGAGGTAAGTAAAAAAAAAAAGAAATTGTCATTTTACTATACCGCACATTTGGGTCCGTTCTACTCTTAGAATCCTTTCATTTGATACCCATATAGTGAAAATTGCAAAAAAATGTCAGTCGCCATGTTGGATCGGCGGCCATATTGCAATTTGAGAAACGTCACTAATGGCGTCGTGTTCTACTCGCCAAGACCTTTCATTTGATACCCATGAAGCATGGGTTGGAAAACAAAAGCGGTCCGCCATTTTGAGAGCGGCGGCCATTTTGACTTTTTTTCAATGTCTCTATCGTGGCTGTATTTGACACTTAAAACCCTTTCATTTGATACCCATGAAGCACGGGTTAGAAAACAAAAGCGGTCCGCCATTTTGAGAGCGGCGGCCATTTTTAAAAATTTTTTCAATGTCTCTGACGTGGCTGTATTAGACTTGCAAAACCCTTTCATTTGATACCCATATTGTAGGGATTACAATACAAATGATACTTGGCCGTTTTGGACCGGCGGCCATATTGGTTTTTTAACGTTGCCACCAATTGGCTTCGATAGTGCTGAAAAAATCATTTCATTCGATACCCATGTCACCGTATCGGGATTGAAAACCGCGAGAATATAGCAAAAAGAGGATATTAACCATTACAAAATGGCCGCCGGCGCCGCCGCCATCTTGAAAATGTCAAATGTCAATTTTTTCCGGGGTAGTAGAATAAGCTCCACATCGGTCGAGCATAACTGCAGGCGCGCAACGGTCATCGGTTCGCGTCAAAAAATTCGCAAAGTCGCCAAAACCGAAATCTGCCATAGCGCCCAGTGTTGCCATATATCTGCCCCAAAGTGGTGGTAAAAATGATCAGCGAGGCCCGATCCACCCGGCCATGTGAAAAAAAATCGAAAAACACGCGATTTACGTTCTCCCCAAAATCGGGGAAAATACTCCAAAATCGAGGTAAATTACCCCACCGTTCGATGCGGCTTACCGAGCACTACAAAAGGTCACCCGGGGTTGTCAGTCGAAAAACGGCGGCAACCCCGCGAAAACCGCGATTTAATTTTTTCCAAATTGCAACTTTTTACAAAATGGCTGCCGGCGGCGCCGCCATCTTGAAATGTCAGAGTTTCGGATTTTTCCCAATATCTGCACCGTATACGGGGTGGGATGACGTTTGTCCCGCGACTCCAGCGCACCCCGATCCGGGAGATCAATTCGGGTCAAATTCGGTCTGCGAAAAGTTTCCAACCTCCGTGGAGGCCAGTGTTGCCAGTGGAGAAAAATGAAAATACCAGAAAGTCATAGAGGCCCCGCCGGCCTATAGGCCCATGGTATGGGAAAAATCCAAAAGTCGTTATTTCGATTTTCGCCTTTCGGGGCCCCTAGGTGAAAAACTACCAAAAACGGTAGAAAATTTCTCCCACCTGGCAACACTACTCGCCGAGCTCCACCCCCGCCCGGAACATTTCATCCCGGTCGGAGGCCGCCATCTTGGCGAAAATCCGGTCCGAAAATCGCGTCAAAATCGGTGATCCAAGATGGCCGCCGGCGCCGCCGCCATGTTGTTTTTTGCCGCGCGCCGCAAATTTTCCGAAAGTCGAGGACAGTCCCAAATAGATTAAAAAAGAAAATCCCGGAAAAAATCAAAAACCGCGCCGGTCGACGGTCGCCAACACGGGTCGAAACGGGTTTTTCAGTCCAAGATGGCGGCGGCGCCATTTTGTTTTTTCTCAGTTTGACAGCCGCACCGCATGCCCGTCACAGCGAGGAACACCCCCACCAAACGCCGTTAAAAACAAAGGCGATTTGAAAAAGTTGACATTTCGCGCGGGCCGCCATGTTGGTTTGGCAAAAATCCCTTTATCCCAATCTATGAACTAAAAAATCTAAAAATTCCACCCCAACATCAAAACACTCAAAACACCCTCTAACACCCTAAAAACAACCCTGATCAGTCAGTGAGTCAGTCAGTCAGTGGTAATCGAGCTTTATATATAATAGATAGGAGATAGGAGATTAAATGAATAAATAAAATAATTTTTATGTGATATATTAATAACATATTTTATTAACAGGCTCAAATTGCAATTTATATTATATAGACACTTCACAAAGCTCAGAATATTTCATCAGCTGTTAAAGCTGAAATGTAAAAATATATAATGAAAATTTAATCGATACGACATGATAAAAAAAAAACTCTATAGTTTCTCTGTACAGACGTGTCATTACTATTGTATATTATAATTGACAATACTACCAACATACAACTATTGTTCTAGAATTTTGTTTCTCATAATATGTGTTAGTGGTACTTATAATACTATTCCAAATCGCAGTTATCTTACGAGTATAATGGCATTGTTACACTCATCTGTCACTCGATGGGAGCATAAATTTTTGTAATCTTACGAGTATAATGGCATTGTTACACTCATCTGTCACTCGATGGGAGCATAAATTTTTGTAACAACGGTTCCGAACTTTTTCATGCCCAAGGACGATATCGAAAATTATTTATGGAATATAATAAGGCGAAAATAAACTCGACAGTATTTTTAATGTTAAGAATGTCATTTTAACGAAAAAATCTGTATATTTGGGGTTACGAAGTATGTATATATGTGTGATTATTAAAGTATTTTTACAAGTTTGACATTTATAGGCAAAGGAAAAATCTCATTAGTCAAAGAAAGTCGAAAATTATTACATATCTTCTGCCGATTGCGGTCCTAACTATCCTTTAAATCACGTGTTCCCTAATTAATAGGACATGTTCACGGACCAGTTAATGTCTTCCATCTATTCATTGATTTCGGATTATTGGTTGAAAACTACGTTATTGGACAGTACAAACATAAGTTTAGATGTTGTCCTTTGTTGGTTTAAGGAAATATGAAACTTGCAATAACTAAGATAAGGTTGAATGTCAATAATTTTAGTCAACTGTAAAAGGTTAAGAACAATGACACAGAACTATTAAATAACTGTTATAAGTGTTACATAGCTCCGCTGGTTATTTAGACACAGTACAGATACGTAACCAGACGGCGGGCTCAATATTTTTAACCTGTGACATTATGACGTCTTCTATGAAAGCCCTTGCGTCATACGATCCGATTAAATTATACATCGGATGTTTTGAATTAGGTATTTTGAATGTGTAAAATGTTATGCAACTTTCTAATATTATTTAACGAGTAATAAAATTAGGATTTGAAACGCTGATGTGTATTTTAAATATTATGTTATTTAACACGGCTGACGTGTTTCGAAATAAATATAATAGCAACATGTCCTAATGTTTACGCACTTGAAATTCATTCTAGAAAATATTTAATTTACATAGAAACTATAGTTAATAATTTAGAAGCGCTGTAGGTAGATAATTTCTTAGATATTTCCTTTCATCGGAGGGATCTATACTGAAGCTTGAATTAAATAAATAAGTGACATGTCCTAATTCTACTTACAGACATTACATAAAAAGACTCGTACATATAGCAAGTACATATGTCTTATTTACATACATTACTTGCCTTTAAGTACACGTATCTTATTTAGATACTTTACTTGCCTTAAAGTAATATGTATGTAAATAAGACATGTGTACTTGCTATGAGAGATTATAATTATTTATCGATTGTTATTGTTCTAAGCTTGCAATTCTAAAGACATAAATGCATCAGCCGATGTGAATCGAGAAGTGGTGAGAGCGAGAGAATAAAAGTGAAATGTATTTGTGAGAGTATCGATACAACGAGATAGGTACGTTGAGACTAGACCGACGATCGACTCGAAAATTACTCGAGAAAACCTATTACAAACTCTTTCACTTAAACTGTATGGGTATTGTTGAATTTTATAATTTTTACAAAACTTCAAAAAAAGCAATAATAATGTTCAGTTCTTTTTCAGACTTTCTTCTTTTTTCAAGCATTTATTACAAGCTTTTATATTATTAATTTGACTCACTTCCCGGTCTCCGATTGAGCTGAAATTTTGCATGCACGTGTAAGTTGGATGACACTGCATAGTTATCTGACGTCATTCTAAATCCAACATGTCGGCATTACCAAGATCAATCGGATCAATTATTTTTAAAGCACCCCTACAATATGGGTATCCACCTCTCCACCTCTGTTTCGCACACACACTCGCATTCTGTTTCTAAGTCCACTTTTAATCACCGATGTTGTTAAACCTCTTCTTATTTGATCTGCTGCCATTAGAATCCTTTCCTTTAACACGTCTACAGACTCAATTGGGTGGTTTTCGTCGTATACTATGCTTTTCATGTGCCCCCATACATAAAAATTCATGGGGGTCAGGTCTGGGCTTCTCGCTGGCCACGGTATAGGTCCACCTCTCCCGATCATGATTCACTGACCTGTGTAAGAAATTCTCGTGTCAAATCACTTCTAATCGTAAGTCATACTAGTATCCCTAAACAACACACCTGGATTTAAGTTTTGTTTACGATTGTCCACATAGTCTGTGCATTTCACTAGTATTTTATTATCTGTGACTTATTCATTATGGCGTAATTTTTTCTGACTATAACATAACGAGTCTTAGACTGTGTGAAAATTTACACATATTATGTCAGCCGTATGATACATGGCAATTTTGTATGTACCGTGTAACATTATCATAAGGAATAGTAGATTGTAGCACTAAGCAGTAAGTAATAAATTACGTAATGTTATGCGTAATCTGGTTTTCGTTTCACTGTTATGAACTAATTTAGAAAAAAAGTAATTCTAATAGTTATACTATTTTAAATCTAACTCTACACGCCAACTTTCGATTCTGTATACACGTTTTTCATATTGGAAAAAATTGTTTGAAAACTCAAGCCTGTATAAATTTAAATTCTTTGTCATCCCCTACGCCGCCGTAAAATTAAAAAGCGATGAGAAAAGTGTTTATGGACGGCGGTTTACGCTTATTATCAGGTGACCCATTTCCTCATATATATAAAAAAGGAAATAAAGGAAACGTATGGAAACAATAAAATATTAAAACTCTCCATAAAAAAAAACTTTTAAAGGAAAATTGTTATAATTCACAGGACTAGTTTATAAAAGTGCGATATGAGGCGAAATAGTAAATATAAAGATTGCATCTCTTTATTACTAACATATAATAAACTAGCTTTCTGCCCGCGGCTTCGCCTGCGTGGATTTCGGGATTGGGTCTATAGAGGGTTAAGGGCTTTTTGCCCCCGGCTACATATGCGCAGAAGTCGGTTTATGGCGCGAAGGTTTTATCGCGCTTCCCGTGGGACTATCCGTTTTTCCGAGATAAAAATACCGCAAAATCTTGCTCAAGAATCACTCTATCTATTGATGAAAATCGCATGAAAATCTGTGCAGTAGTTTTTGAGCGAAGCCTTTATTACGCATCCCGTGGGATCTGTTGATTTCTCCGGGATAAAAAGTAGCCTATGTTACTCGGGGATAATGTAGCTTTCCAAAGGTGGAAGAATTTTTGAAATCGGTCCAATAGTTTCGGAGCCTATTCATTACAAACAAACAAACAAACAAATCTTTCCTCTTTATAATATTAGTATAGACTAACTATTCCATAATATGATTAATCGCCTGTCAAAAATATAATGCATAGACTGCCCCAGAAAAGTTAAAGTCGACACCAGACAATATGAATAGCTTTCTTAACCCCAATATATTTAAATAGACCATTGTCTGACACGGCTTCCCACAAGGTAATAGCAGAATCTGGAGCCACTCTCAATTGTGCGAAGTTATCAAACGCTTTATATAAATTTACTCGCGTGGAATTATGCAACAAATATTGATAGAGACGGCAGTAATTTCTAGAATAATTTGTAGGATTTCGTAACTTATTTAATTATAATTGACGATTTCTGTTATATACATACTTATAAGCCTATTATTCACAATATATTAGGCACAGGAATATGTATTAAAAGGATTATCCCTGAAATTCCCAAACACTGGGAAGTCGAATTCGTTTGTGCGACATATAATAAATTACATTTAATTACATTAAATGTAATTTATACATACATACATATACATAAATAAATTACATTTAATTTTATATTACAAATAATAAATAGATAAAGAATAATAGAGAAGAAAAGAGCGTACTCCCATTTAAAAGGCCGGCAACGCGCTTGTAACTCCTCTGGTTTTGCGGGCGTTCATGGGCGGCGGTAATTGCTTAACATCAGGTGATCCGTCTGCTCGTTTGCCCCCTATCACATAAAAAAAATGTATTGTTGTATGTACATAGGGACATACAAAACACAACTAAACATACACATATTGTTAGAAGTGTAATTTAAATTAGTAATAACATACATTAATATTTAACTAGCTGATGAAGAATTATACCTAGAGATCGGATAATCGGATGCATACTTACCTAAAGTTAATTTTTGGCTCACAAATTAAGGAAGCGGCTTTTTTTAAAATACATTTTGTTAAAGTGATATTGTTTGAAAATTACTAAATTATAACATCATGTAACACCTATTTTATCTTTTTTTTTTCGCGAGGGGAAATGCTCCTTATGCACCATGACCCCGCGCTGGCAAGGCGCGGCCGTGTGTGGGGCTGTCTGGTCTGAGAGGACCGGCCCGCCGGTGTACTCTGGGTCCATGCGGGGCACTTGGCAGGATCCGCTGCGTCACTCCACTGCCATAAAATCATGTAACCTCCTGCGTGAAGGAGAACATTCCCAATCTTCGATTACTTACGAAAATATATAATGAGTATAGAGATACATAAATAGGTAAATATTCACGCCTCTTCATATTGAAGGAAGGTCAGGTCAAGAGTACTGGTACTTAGTAGTTAGTTACCTACCCGCGGCTTCGCCCGCGTGGATTTCGGATTGGGTCTATAGAGGGTTAAGGTTTTATAGCGCTTCCCGTGGGACTATCCGTTTTTCCGAGATAAAAAATACCGCAAAACCTTGCTCAAGAATCACTCTATCTATTGATGAAAACCGCATGAAAATCTGTGCAGTTGTCTTTGAGCAAAGCCTTTATTGCGTATCCCGTGGGATCTGACGATTTTTCCGGGATAAAAAGTAGCCTATGTTACTCTCCATCCCTTCAACTATCTCCACGTAAAAAATTGGTTGTCTGTAGAACTCCGTCAACTGCCGATATTTGAACGTGACAACGTTTATTACATGGTATTTTTTTCTGGGTGCAATGAAATTATTTAAAATAAAGTAATGTATAACATTAATATTTTTATTTAATAGTTTGTTTAAATTTTCTGCTTCTGAAGTTATACATAAATTAATTATTATGAGTAACGTGCGTGGCTCCGTGTGGCGTCAGATTCGGCCGTTCCGGTGTTTTCGAGAATTACTCCACGCCGTACCAATTTAATAGACGTTGTCACGTCAAAAATCACGTCAATTCGTCGCTCCGTTTTGCCGTGAAAGACGGACAAACAGACAGACACACTTCCCCATTTATAATATTAATATGGATAAATGAAAATCGAAGAAGCTAGGAGGGTATGTTTGGATCGTAGCAAGTGGGAAACTGTAATCTCTACGTACCCCCATGGGAAGGCGTGCTATTAAATTATAGTGCATCGTACTATATTATGCCTAATTAAAATTTATTTTTAGCAACATACTCTTATTATTTTTGTCACAACCACACAATCAATTCCATGAAGACCAGTGAATAAAGTTTCACAAATAAAACAATAATATATATATAATACTTTATTGTACAATAAAAAAAATAATAATTGTAGTTATTCATAGTGTACAAGGGCGGACTTATCTCTAAAAGCGATCTCTTCCAGCAATAATAATGTTTACTGATATTTTTTCATATTCTTTTTACCATTTAAGTTTTTAAAATACCATATAAGTCTTCAGTTTTTTTGATACTAATCGAACGGAATGTTTTCAAAATAGTATTAGCATAAATGTGACAAAAATTTTAAATCTTGTTGCACTTCTCAGCATTCTGCCCCAAGAGGACTAAGGCTTTGCTTGGACTAGAGCTGAGACTACTTGTAGTTTCTATAGGTATGTGAGAAAAAAAGTACTTAAATGCATTGGCAACTTCATTGTTAGACTTTAATTGTTTATTATTGACTAATAGTAATAATGAGAGTGAATCTACAGATTTTTTTGTTTACCAGTTTCCTGGTCAATGATGTTCCAGGTAGTTTTTATTTTATTCTTTCATGAACAAATTTTGTGACTAATAGACATAGATTTAGCGCACAGACACACTTTTAGAATAATTTCTAACATAAGTTATAAATGTGGGTTTTCTTTTTGTTGTTTTCGTATAGGGGAGCGCGAACACTGGAGTCCTTTAAGAATCAAGTCTGTGTTCACTTCCTGTCAAAGATTCCTTAACTTAAACTAGTTATAGTTTATTGTCCTGTCCAATTACTGCACCCATCATTTAAGAGATTGCTGTTTAGCAATAAGGCCGCCTTTTGTACATTTGCTTACTTTTTGTGTATTTTATGTGTACAATAAAGAGTTATGTTATAATGAAATAGCTAGTCGAAGTTTTTTTTTAATTAACTTTTTTAAGACAGTGAAATATCTGACATGGCTGTTTGTTGCAGTGCCAACACGGCGATGGATAATGACGTCACGCCAGTGTATCTCGCGGCGCAAGAGGGCCACTTAGCTGTGTTGAAGTATTTAGTTCTGGAAGCGGGGGGGCGTTTGGATGCGCGTGCGCGAGATGGTATGCTGCCCATACACGCTGCTGCGCAGACAGGCTGCTTAGATTGCGTGAAATGGATGGTGAGTAGTTCAAGATTACCGTGTTACTAATCTAAATTACGAGCCGCTGATATATAGAATAGACGGAAAAAAATTATTTAAAAACAAGCTTTGATTTTAATGCGCTAAAAAGAAAATAATAAGCATTTATACTAAAACTTACTGTTTACCTATAAAGTCATTTCAAATTTAACCCATTTGCACAATTTATATGTTATAAACAAAAGCTTGTCGCAAGATTTAAATACTCGTATTTTATACCTTTTATTTGATACCCATATTGTAGGAGTGCATTAAAAATAATTGGTCCGCCATATTGGGTACGCCGCCATGTTGGATTTAGAATGACGTCACACAGTTAATCATGCATTGTCATCCAAACTAAACGCGTATACAAAATTTTAGCTCAATCGGTTGAGGGCAAGTGCCTTAGAATTGAGTTGTAAGATTTGACCAGAACATACAAACATAGATACATTGTAAGTTAAATAAAAGCTTGTAAAAAATACAATATAACCTTATAGTCTCCTTCTAAATAGTAAAAAATGTGAATAACTGTTTGCAATAGTACATTATGGTACAAGTGTGTAATGTTGGTATCAATACACACGTGTATCATACAACGTTTTTCAACACACTTCTGAATAAAATAATACTTAAATAAAAAACCATTTTCTTCATAAATTGTATTTGCAGACATCTTAATTAATAACTAACTAAATAACTTCAAAAGAGAAAACGAGACGAGTTGTGAAAAATGTTTCGTAATGGCGGGAAAAATTAATCAGTTTTCCTATGCGCGCGCATCGGCCATAGACTAAAAAATGAAGTTTCTTTTTTTGGGCTTTTCGCGGATAGCTTTTTAGCGCAAATGTAAGCGTAACTCAACCAATAATATAAAAAAAAAAACTATTACTCACTCGTGAATAATAGTAATGAAAAAGTCACAGTTTGATTATAGGTTTATAGGTGTCATAATGTGCCTAATTGCCATGGGATTAGAGCCACTTTATGAGGAAGTGTGTTGAAAAATAAATTATTAAAACAGCAGTGACAATATAATAAGTCGTTTGCTTGCTTGGTAGTCGGGAACGTATCCGTGACAATATAATTTCTCGCAACAGGAAGTATGGATGACGTCATTACCCCAGCGTTTTATAGTCGTAGTTATGTATTAAAGCCGATCAGTATGCACAAAAGATACACTTGGGAAGTTTATATAATGCCTAAGTCGAATTAGATTAAGTAACCTGCCTTTTCTAGTATGTTCCATATATTTTTAGGGCTCCGTTGCCGAATGGCAAAAAATAGAACCGTTATGGATTCCATTTTGCCATTCGTATGTCACAGCCTCTTTTTTCCGTAACTATAAGAGCTATACTATGAAAACTTGATAAGTAGATGTATTCGGTGACCGGAATAAAATTTTCATACATAAATAGAAAAGAAAACTTTTTGGGGTTCCCCATACTTAGAACTTCATCAAAACCATACTTGTGGGGTATCTATGGATAGGTCTTCAAAAAATGATATTGAAATTCTAATATAATTTTTTTTGAACCTGTATAGTTTGCGCGAGAGATGCTTCCAAAGTGGAAAAATGTGTCACTTCTAAAATAAGGGAATGATAAATGTAAAAATGATATATGAAGTACATTACGATGCAAATTTGTAATAATTAGTGTTTTTTTATACGTTATAAATCGTAAACCGCATTTTACCTTTCATTCAATCAACTCCAATATAATAAAGAATAAATAAAAACATTTATTTATTTTTATTTTTTATTTTATTAACACTTTATGTACAATGTGTACAAAGGCGGACTTAATGCCTATGGCATTTTCTAACAGTCAACCTTTAGGTGGTGCAGAAAGAAAAGTGGTAGATGTACCCATGACACAAATGAGAAACATATATATATATATATATACATATAATAATAAAAAAAATATTTTAAATCCTAATACGTAGATGTAATTAATAATAATATAAAATTTAATGATAATAAACCAAGAAATATGCCACATCATAATAAACTCTTCTGATATAATGAATATATTTCCGCAATTTATTTTTGAAACTCAATCTGCTGGTAGATTTTTTTATTTCAAGAGGCAAAGCATTCCATAGCAGAATGGATTGAACTACAAAGGAGGCGTGAATTGTTTCGGAATGGTGAGACGGACATTTCAGAAGCAAATTGGATGATGATCGATATTTAGATGTATAGTGGTACGGAACTCTACGTGCGCGCGCCCGACTCGCACTTGGCCGGTTTTTGTAACTCTGTAGTCGACTTCCATAGTCCATAGTGGTTAGTACGCCAGTTTCAAGGTGTCGCCATCTCTGAAGTTGTGGGATCGAGTTCCGGTGGGGGCAGGTATGTGTGATGAATACGAGCATTTCTATCGTGGCTATATTGTTCATATATATTTCTATCATAAATAGTTATATATGTATGTCTATCCGTTGCCCTAGATCCCATCACACAAGCCTTACAGAGCTTACTTTCGGCTAGGCTAATTGGTGCCAAAATATTTATTTCTTTGTTTACTAGCTGACCCGACAGACGTTGTCCTGTCAAATGTCTCAAATGTCATGTTGTATCATGTTGTCTCGCTGTATGTAAAAAAAGATTTTCCCGCTTTTCTGTTGCAATTTTTCTGAATTTTCTTTGCTATAAACCTCACGGAGCTCGAGACCTTTCCAGCGAATGCAAAACCGTGGAAATCGATTCGTGCGTTCTGGAAATATAGCGTCAGGAAGGAAAACCCGACTTATTTTTATATAGTAGATTTAAAATATAATTTGGTAACAGCTGGTTACGATTTTAAACTGCTTATACAATCCAGTATTGATACAAATTATCTGATCTGAACATGGATATATGGTATATTGAGTTGATAATACGCATATGTATTTCCATATGTTTGTATACGTGTGTATTGCATGTATGTTTATGTATATTATGTGTAAGCATATGTATGTTTGTATATTTTATTTAAGTAAATAATCAAATAAATATTCCTTACACTCACACCAATTAGCCTAGCCCAAGTAAGCTCTGTAAGGCTTGTGTTGGGATCTAGGGTAACAGTTAGACATACGTGTATTCCCTATATATATTAACAACAATGACTAATGTACAAATGCTCGTATTCATCACATAAACATCTCCCCCGGCGGCATTCGAACCCGGGACCTCAGAGATATTAATTAACTGTTTATTTGTGAAAATAATCTGACGTTAAAATAAAAAAAAACAAAAGCTGAGCTAAGTAAATTACAGCAGACATTTGTTGAAACGAAGCTGTGATATGCACAAACCTTTCATTTTTTGTCGTCACAACACCCATTAGAGATGTGGCAATCTTTACAGAAACGACTCAGTGAGCCGTTTCTTCCAAGTGATTCACTGATTCAAATCTCTAACAGCGCTTCAAATTAATAATTCGCTCAATTGCATCTCGGTTTCAATCGGCACGTGGTGCTCGCACGATTGAGATAAGTAAATAGTGCAGAGTCGGAGCACTTCGGATCACGTCGCTCAGTAGCATATCATTCGATACGCGACGCTTACATGATTGACTCAGAGTCACTGATACAAATGAATCAATATCAATATATATAGATGATGCAAAAGAAGCGCTTTACTGATTCGAATCTTTGTACTGATCTGGATACAAATGATCCAATCTCAACAAAGATACGTTTTTTCTATCATTAACACCGATTGATGTAGAGTGTCTAGTGTCTGGTGGTTGCAATCTTGCGCAGCTAATTTCACTACCGTTGATAATGTTATGGTAAAACTGAGACGTTCTCTGCGTCCGAGCCATGGATAATCAAATAAGAACATTGCTCTAATCATAGTCAATAATTGAGGTAGGATGCAACAATTTTTGATGTTACTAGATTAGAATGGAATCGAGAACCTTACCTTGGTTTATGTCTTCTTTCATGTTGGCATTTTATGTTGGTTCTGTGGAAGTTGCAGTTATGTTGCGAATAACCACTTACCATCAAGTGGGCAGTCTGTTTATTTATCAACATATCAAATACTAGCGGCCCGTCCCGGCTTCGCACGGGTAGACATTACTCTTCGCAGCGTATGCGATGAAAGAAATTTTATGGTTAATTTTTTTACACCTTCGGTTGCTTTTAATGAGAATTTCTATAGTAATCTAGTACTAAATATAGTTACTCAGTGATAATGTAGCTTTCTAATGAAAAACGAATTATCAAAATCGGTCCAGTACGTTTTGAGTTTATTCGTTACATACAAATCTTTCCTTTAGGAATTTTAATTTCAATAGTGATGATTCTCAAGAAGTCATCTCACAAAATAATAATTGTAATTTAAGTAGTAACAATTCTGAAGAAATGATCCCACAAAATAATAATTTAAGTTTAATTAATAATGCAGAAGATTCACAATTACTGCAAAATAATAATAGAGCAAAAAGAAACATACAGTTGCCAGTAAGATTTAATGATTATCATTTGTATTGAAAATTACAATTAATTAAATTCATTTGTATGAGAAGCACTTAATTAGTAAAAAGGGGAGATGTAAATGATTAGGTTATGTTTAATCTATGTTGCTGTTGATTCTATATCCTATTACTATTATAAAGGCGAAAGTTTGTAAGTATGGATGTATGGATGTTTGTTACTCTTTCACGTAAAACTACTGAATGGATTTGAATGAAACTTTACCACAATATAGCTTATACATCAGAATAACACATAGGCTACAATTTTTGAGGTTTCTAATGTGAGGTCGTAAAAAAAACACATTTTTTGCGCTTACATTGCAAACGCTGACTGAATCCTACAAGATAGATCAAAACAATTTACTACAGTATTGTACAACTTAAAAAGGTCTACAAAAAAGTCCGTGATGGTATATGTTTATCTCTTAGGAACACAAAAGGAGAAAGATCGTTAAATGTAGTTTATAGGAGCATACTGCAGTAGCTACCTATAGGCCTATGATTAGGGCTCTGCAGTGCTTAGTTACCGTATTTCTTACTTATTACTAGACTAGACGGGACGAACCTGAAGTCCACGCGAACGAAGTCGCGGGCAAAAGCTAGTAATACATTAGTTGTTGCTGACTACTACTTGCGTTTCTTTTAACTATAATATAAAAAATAACTAAAACACTTTACAATATTAGTGTAGAAAAAAAAATGCCTCAACACATACAAATACTAGCTTCTGCGACTTCGTCTGCGCAGGATTAGTATCTCGAATAGCTTATATTATCGTGGCGTATAAAAGAACTAACATTATGACATTAAAATCACCACATAAATATTTTTTTACCACATAAAAAATATAACAACCCGGCAATATTGAGATGCTGGACAGAAACAAATTTGCACAATTTTGTAGCCTATGTGTTAATCTGATACATAAGCTAAATAATTGTAACGTTTAATAAAATCCATTTAATAGTTTTATGTGAAAGAGAAACAAATATGCATCCGTACTTACAAACTTTTAGATAGATTTAATCGACAATGCACTGTAGGTTGTTTGATAAAACATTTTAACAACCCGACACGCACTCCTTTTTATTTTTTTCGAGGGAAAAGCATTGGCGCACCGCTCTAGCCCCCTGAGTAGGGGACAAGGTGTGTGTGGGACTCCACGGCAAACGCGACTACCCACTAAACCCGAGCTGTAACTATAATAATAAAAAAAGTAAATCGTCCTATATTTAGCCCTACTAACGATAACATTAGGGTAGGAGAAAAAACAGTTGTATTCCCCCCTCGACGTTGATATTTCCGTTCCGTTATATACATGTTTACGTACTATTTTCATACACAATTGTCACGTGTAACTCGTGATGTCTGGTTTCGTTTTCAAACTAGTGTAGTTTTACGCTTCTACTGCGAAAAGCGACACTATTGCTTGCGACGTAAGAGCTGACGTTCAAGGACTCAAATGTTAAGTCTACGAATGCTTTATGAGCTGAAAGTAAGATTTCTCAGCTTTTCCCGCCGCCAGACAGTTAAGATCGTGATTTCACTTCAACATCATGATATACGTACTCGTATATACGTTAATGACTAATCTAACGCAATCAACATTAAATTTCATAGCATTGAAATGGAATAAAATATTCGATGCTAAAACGATTCACTAACTAAAGCCTTTTACAATATTCTTATAAAAAAAGCATAAAAACTTGAAAATATGAAACATTTTTTTAATAGTACATTATTTTTGGTGTTTTAAGTAATCAAACTTCTGATATGACTTAAAAAAATATGCAATTAGCATAGTTTTATGCACGTTTGTAGACAGACATAGATTGAACTATATTGAACGCAAAAAAAATTAATAGCATGTCGCAAACGTTTGAAAATTACTAAAGTCTAAGAAGGCGGTTTAGTTGAATGCCCGTTGAAATATTTATTTCAATATTTTCAAGTCTTAGGTAACACCGAGGGTCATCTAATGTATACGTCCGATAAGAATTATTTCGTCACCCCTAAAACAGCCTGTATAATACATCCCAAGATTATTTACTCTTTATTGCACTAAAAAGGTACAAAGGATGGACGAGGCAACAAGGCATTCTCTATCAATCAATCGAACGGAAAGTAAATAAAAAAAAACATAGATGCCGCAAACAGAAGTGAAAATTAATGATACTACGAGTAGAACAAACGATTTTTTATTTCTTATGACGTAATATTTGACGAACTTGCATACTAACTTTCAACCCTTATTTCACCTCCTAGCTGGTCGAAATTTCAAAAATGCTAGAACAAATGTTTAGAGATTTCTTATCAAGTGCTTAAATATACAGTTTCTTTATATTTAAGCACTTGATAAGATAAGCTTCACTGCCTTAACGAAGAAAACATCTTCAAGTATTCTTTAAAGAATACTTCACATTCTTGAAGATGTTTTCTTCGTTAAGGAAGTTAAGCCTTTACCCTTAGGAGAAAAATTTCCATCACAAGGTTTACACTTTGCACATTCATCATTTATTATCACAAAATAATTTCATATTACACTACAAAACTTCTTTGTAGTATTTTTTTTTAATTATGTACCTACCAATACCAAACACTAGCGTTATTCTTTTTCATTCTTAGGAATCCTTCCACCCTTATAACCACCCACAATCATCCATAACTCTCCTGGTAATATGAGTCTCAACCCTCTTACTTACATGCCCATACTGCGATAGTCTCTCAAACTTTCTCCTATATGATCATTTCTCATCTTATCTGTCCGAGTCATACCACAGTTTATCTTAAAACTCTTCTCACTGCTACAAGAATTCTTCCACCCTTATAACTATCAACAATCATCCATAACTCTTCTGGTAATTTGAATCTCACCCCGCCCCTCTATATGCCTATACCACGCTAGTCTTTCAAACTTTCTCCTATATAATCATTTCTTATCTTATCTGTTAGAGTCATACTATTCGTTCATCTTAAAACTCTCCTCTCCGTCACAAGAATTCTTCCACCCTTATAACTATCAACAATCATCCATAACTCTTCTGGTAATTTGAATCTTACCCCGCCCCTCTATATGCCTATATCACGCTAGTCTTTCAAACTTTCTCCTATATAATGATTTCTTATCTTATCTGTTCGAGTCATGGTCATCAATGTATGGTACATTCATCTAAAAACTCTCCTCTCCGCCACAAGAATTCTGCCACCCTTATAACTATCCACAATCATCCATAATTTTTCTGATAATATGACTCTCACCCCACCCCCTTACATACCCATACTATACATCCATAACAACATAACATAACCCTTTATTGTATACAAAAAAAAAATAACAAATGTACAAAAGACGGCCTTATTGCTAAACGGCCTATTTGCCTGGAAGAGGTCTAGGGCCAGGGAAGTATTAAACGGAGATTTAAATATAGGATGGGTACAGTAATTGGACAGGACAATAGGCTATAACTAGTTTAAGTTAAGGAATCTTTGACAGGAAGTGAACACGGACTTGATTCTTAAAGGACTCCAGCGTTCGCGCTCTCCTAATACCCTCCGGGAGAGAGTTCCACAAACGGACGGCATGAGCCGAAAAAGAAAATGAATAAAAGTCGGTACTTCGGCGCGGTATATCCAGAGTCAGATTAAAATTAGAATGCAAGGCACGACATGACGAATGGGATCGAAAAGAGAACAAAGATTTAAGGTAGGATGGAGATGTTGAAAGGTACAAAATACTGTAAAGTAGGGATAAAACATGTAAGTCTCTGCGCTGGCGAATAGGTAACCATTTCAGTTGAGAGCGATAGTTAGAAACATTATGATCTCCACCACAAGAATTCTTCTTATATCGGGATGTATAACGGATAATAATAATGTATAATTGTGAACAGATCGTGGAACGAGGCGTGGACCCAAACGCACGCGACGGCGACGGTGCCACACCGCTGCACTTCGCGGCGTCACGCGGCCATCTGACCACTGTGCGCTGGCTGCTGCGGCACGGAGCACGGCTGCATCTTGATCGTCACGGCAAGAGTCCCATTAATGATGCTGCGGAGAACCACCACCTGGAGGTTAGTTGTTCTGTACGTAAAATCTACATTTCAGGAGGTGAATCCCACATTTCTACTTGGCCACCATTCAATTGCTGCGGCACTTCGAATGACACGAAAATTACCCCATTTAGAACACTGTCAGGAGATGAGTTTACTGCTACCAATACCTGAAGATCAAAAGAATTTTCATTACGAATTATGTCCCACTTTTCTGCCTGGCTCACCCGATAAACAACGCTGCGGAGGATAACTACCTGGACCCAGTCTAGACTTTCAATATCTGGAGGTGAGTCGAACATTTCCACCACTTGTAATTGAGACTGGTATTTCTACCAGATTGAATAACATCTCCACCATTTCACCAATCATAGGAAGATGAATGGTTTTTATAATGAATGTCTAAGCAGAATATTGGCATTCACCTTCACCACTTGCCAACCTCTGTATCCTTAAATCTAATAGTAATGACCGCTGGGTGTTGATCAGCAGATTGATTACGTACGAGGACCAAGGATAGGTGAGAGCGGTGTTCTGAGGTCAACTGACTGGCCATCGCCTTCTCGCCTTATTAAAATTCTTAGTGGCAGTGTGTTTCTGTGAATTAGAACTCCTAAATTGAGGTTAGATGAAGTTCGCCTCCATATTCAGTCATATCATGATCAGATGAAATGGGGACTATTTAAGATACTAACTGGTGCCCGCGACTTCGTCAAGACAAATAGTAGATTACTTTTTGATATATTTTGGACAATTCACACAATCTTTATAAAATGTAGCCTATGTCTTATTTTGATATATAAGCTATATTAATTGGTAAGTTTTATTAAAATCCATTCAGTAGTTTTTACGTGAAACTCAAACTTTCTGGTTTATAATATTAGTAGCGATAGTGTGAATCGTCCAAAATATGACATATGATTAGTGTCAAGTAAGTTGGAAAAAATATACCATCTGTGCAGACGAAGTCGCGGGCATCAGCTAGTATCTTTGTAAGTTGTAGCCTATGTGTTATTGTGATGTATAAGCTATATTACTGTAAGGTTTCATTAAAATCCATTTAGTAGTTTTTGCGTGAAAGAGCAACAAACATTCATCCATAACAATTTTCACGTTTCTAATAGTGATGTGCCGAGTCGCTGTTTTGGTGGATCGAGTCGATTCGAGTCAGTTTATACGGTATTCGAATCAGGACTCGATTCCCTGATTCGAGCCCAGTATTCGAATTCTATGTTTGGTATTCGAATATTTCTAGACTCGAGTCTGATTCCTAGACTCGAGTCTAGAAATTCGAGTCTGGAAATTCTAGTCCAGTCCAGAACTAGAGGCCGATTTTAGAACAAAATCAAAACAAAAAGTTGCAGGTTCAAACTTGTTTGTAATATTAGGCCCGCGCCATTTCATTGCTTATGTAAACAGTTTGCGAGTACAAGCGAGTTACCCAAACTCGAATACTAGACTCGAGTTAGTAGGACTCGTGTAAATAGAATCGAGTTAGCGTGTACGAACCGATTCTTCCTAACTTAAGTACTGTAATCGAGTCCAGCTTACTCGAATTAAAATAAATTGGTATTCGAGTAGGCGAGTCCAAAGCAGGAATCGAGTCTGACTCGAGTCAAACCGTACTTGGCACATCGCTAGTTTCTAATATTAGTAAGGATATTTTGCTTCTAAGTATAAGAATGTGGCTGATAATGGTACTGGTAATAGTCGCGGGCACCGGCTAGTATTATCATACATTGAATATCGTTCGCTTATGTTTTGGTGACATTTAATTATTGCATTAATTAATAAATGAGATGGCTATTTGCATCTGGTCCTGATTCGAAGTCGGCGTTTTAATTTGATGCGTTACCGTAACTAAAACTAGCTCTCCTTCAACTTTCAAATTCGTATTTGATAGTATGCGACTTTGTATTGCGATCTTTATTACACGAACATTTAATGTGATATTCAATCAGCAGACAGGAAAATCTAGTGCATTAAATACAACGTATTTACAATCCATACATGTCCATTTCGGACACGTCGATAAAATCATTTGCTATAGAAATACAAATTGTATCCATCTTTTTCCGAAATGAAATTTCCTTTTATATGGAACAAAGCTTTTAGCCGCACTTGAGTTTTATTCATCCTGTCACAAAATGCGATATATGTAATATGATATCTACTACATCTTTTTATCTTATATCTACAAGTTTTATCTTTGTCTTTATATACATCTTTATATTTACCGACATGTTATAGCTTAGTCTTCACAATCACAAAACCGAATGAACCTATAAAGTGTTTTGTTTCTTATTAGTTTTGTTTTAATTTAAACTTTGTAGTTCATTTCATTAACATAAAAGCATGTTTAAAAAAAATATATTATTTCATATATGTTGGAGTTGCATATTTATGACAACTAGTATACTTGTTAAGACGAATCAAACGATCTTAAACTCCATGAGGTTGCGTACTTTTGTTACGAAATTCTTTTGGTTACCTTCCAGCCCCATTATCAGACCCTGGTTACCATATAGTATCAATGTACTCGTCAAGATGAATCAAATGAGCTCAAAATATAGGGTTGCGTCTTTTTATCACGAAGTTCCTTTGGCCACCTTCTAGCCACATCATAAGACCCTGATTACGATATAGTGTAAAAGTACTCATCAAGACGAAATAAAAGAGCCTAAACTCTACGGGGTTGCATCGTTTAATTAAGGAGTTCCTATGGCCACCTTCCAGTTCCATCTTTAGACTCTGGTTACCATATAGTATCAAAGTACTCGTGAAGACGAATTAAATGAGCGCAAACTCCATTGGGTTACGTCATTTAATTACGGAGTTCCTATGGCTACTTTTCAGTTCCATCGTCAGACTCTGGTTGCCATAAAGTATCAAAGTACTCGTCAAGACAAATCAAATGAGCCCAAGCTCCATAGGGTTGCGTCGTTTTATTACGAAGTTCCTTTGTTCACCTTCCAGCTCTATCATCAGATCAGATAATAATATTACATTGAAATCAGGAAGTAGATAAATTTAACTTGATTTGATTACAGACCGACAGACAGACAACGGCACAAGTGAAACTAAATATAAGCTTAGACAAAGTTAAATTATATGAAATATTATAATACAATGAGGTGCTTAGTGATGTCAATTACAATGTATTTTAAAGTCATGCAATGCTTAAATTATGTTTCCGTTAAGCTGCCACTTGAAGACTTGAGCGGAGTGTTTGCTTACATCTCCCTTTTACCTATGCATAATCGCTATGTAATTCTTCGCAATTACAGCAATCTGTCACTACATAACAATTGAACTATGAGAAATGGTGCAATTAAGCAATATATGCAACATTATCTAAACCTAAAGGTAACCGATAACTTCCAGTTTCGTAACGCAGCGAAACGATTGTCTACGATGCGCACGATTCAGGAAACGTGAGTTAATCGGCGCAACGAGGCAATAAACAAAAGACATTCCTAATTGATACACTTGCTCCGTAATTACAAAGCAATTGCTTTCCACGTTGACTATGGTCAGGGAGTAGAGCATAGACAATAGAACAAGCTCACTTATGGAAAGTAATAAATGCAACGGAGTTAAAGAGTCATGTGGTCAAAGACCTCTACACCTTTTTAAATTAACTCGTTATGCGATAGTGGGTGTTGTGTTCGCAAAAAAAAAATTAAACTTGTCGTTTAAATTATGACTGTCTTATTAAATTAAAACTATCCGTTCGCGGTTACTAGTCTGCTGTAATGATATGTTTTTCCTAATATATTTTAAAAATAACTATTTAGATAAGTCCAATAATTTTTATTATCTGTGTAATTTTCAATGAAAAAGTGGCAACGAACTTTTAACATATAACGTTTCCAGTTTATAGGCAACGTTAATACAATTGAAATATGGTCTGTATTCCAAAAACACAGTATTTATTTTTATAGTAAATCCGACTTTGG
>JAYEAL010000687.1:0-29767 GCA_036419045.1 Scirpophaga incertulas
TATACATACGACTCCAATGGGAATTTATACTGCGCCTCTTGCAATCGGACTTTCAAGTCCAAGTTTGGATTTGCAAGTCACGCTCGCGCTCATCAAGAAGAGACCAGGGAATGTCTTAGTTGACAGTGGGTCGCCGTCGACGGATACGTCTGGGAGGACATCATCATCATCATCAATATTTGCACAGATTTCGGTAAAGATAAACAAAAACAAATGTTTTTAAGGAAGAGGCAGCACTTTTTTTAATGAGCGGCGTTAATATTTATTGTACACCTCGATAATTGTAGATTCATGTGCAAGTAAAAGGAAGTAAATTTTTATCTTGTGTGTCACTGAAACTCAAAAAAATTTTGGGGTGTAACTCCATCAACGAAAGTTAGAAGTCACTTTTCGTTTGCTAAACTGTAACGATATTTTTCAAAGTGTCATAACGAAAATACGACCACTATTCAATGCGTTATGAATAGGTGTGCTAGAACTATCACTGAACATATGAAAAATTATGATTTAGAGTTATACGCTAAACTTCTGGTACACATTAAAAAAAGTACCTACGGTATCACTTGGGACCTTATGCTAGCAATTCTTCAGATATGCTATGGCTGTGGTGTGATAATTAGACAACTAGGGATATAACAGTCACTTATATAATAACTGAGTAGTATTTTAGGGGACTAGTAGTTCATTAGTAGTAAAATTTATAATATACTCTACTGTCGGACTGTCTTTGCTGTTGTTTTAGCTTAAATAGAAAAATATTGTCATAGAGACCGTATGTGACCAATAAGATAATAAAAACTTGTTCTCACACTTAGAAGGAAAACGTATCAGACAATAATCTCGCAGATGGCCTATCATGTGACTGTAACGGAAAGACCCGCGAATTAGTCGATTTTTTTTAGCTTCACAATGTCTTAGTTCACCGTAATAGCTTCAGGTAAATATACATATGGAATTCGAGGTAAACGCGAATAGTAAGAGTAGTAGATTCGTCGACTTTAAAAGCATTATGGGAACGAAATGTAAAACTTTATGCTCAGTACTTCTATCAATGTTTATTTCTTAGCATTAATGCTCATATAATTGTTTAGTTGCGTTACTTAGTTACTACTTTCTTTTATGTCTTCAATGTGTTAAGAATATTGTTTATGCTTATTTTTATTTTGATTATTTTTACGTTGTCGTGGTAAAAGAACAACAAACATTTTCTAGAAAGTAAGACGTTACTCCCAAGTCATGCACATTTACGTTAGTTCATATTACAGAAAGATTCATTTATTTTCTCAGTATTACCAGCGCCGGTTTTAACCATGAGAGACGGTTCTATATAATGTATAAAAAATACTATAATATTTTATGTAAATGAATATGGTTCTATTTCATATTTACTTTCATGACGGAAAGAGACACAAGATAAAGCTGGATACTGGGTATATATCCCAACGAAATTATGGCATTTAACAATTGAAGTTATACTATACACCTGCAAAACATTAATAATAATTTATGGTCGAGGCACAGAGCGTCCCGCATTTGTGCGATTACAAGTTATTTTGTTGGCTAATACGCCAACCGAGGTTTTTTAAGTACGACGTAATATATTGGATTTGCAAAATCTCTAATCTCAAATCTCAAAATCTTTATCTTATTCTTTACGAAGTCTCTAACATTACTGAAACAAGGATTACTATAACAAGCCAGGGACGAGACAAGAATCGGGAATCACTATTAATAGCGTCAGCTAGTTCGCTTTGTAGTGTAAAATTTCGTACTTAAACTAAAACGGTAATTCCATAGCATTTGCAATTTAGCTCATAATTTATCTACGTAATGTAAGTAAAGTATACAACGCAACTTCCTCGTGTCTAGTTTTACAGGTGAAGAGTACTGGAAAAGCTTGTTACGTGGATCACACAATTAAATACATTACCAATACATTAATGATAATATAAAATATTTAAATAAATTTTCATTAAATTTTACAAGAGAATTTTATATTATACATTTATCCTGAAATGAAGGAAAACTTTTGTGATTTCCCATGATATATGATTTTTGAAATTTGTTTCACTTCACCTATTTGTTTTTAAATAAGAGACGGAACCTTCTACACCAGAATCTTCTTCATCGTCCGTCTCCTCTCTATATCTTATCTCATCTCCGTCTTATCTAGTTCTGGCACAAAATGCATTATCGGCATTGTTGTGTTTCAGTCGTTCCAACTTATATTTCAAGTTGGCAACGTACACTGTAGTTCTTATATAGATCATAAATTTACCGCTCATCTTACAAGAATTACATATACTATAGTAACCACTGTAACTAAAGTTCGATTTTTAATTCGAGTCAGTAAAATGACATTTCCAGTGTCATGTGTCACAAATCATATTATTTAATATGGTATGTATTACATATTTACAATAAAAAAACGCTTTGATACCTAATAAAATAAAGCATGACTAAATGTCTAAATCTATTGATTGCCGAACATCAATATTGTAGTGGGTTGTAGTGGGTCACCCTTTTTTGTATCAGTGACAGTTGCACTTGTCATTTTACTGACTCGAATTAAAAATCGTAGTTTACTTATCATAGGAGCGACATTCTGCTTATTTATCATAAAACTACAAAAGAAATAACAACACTTATACTATTATTGTCATTGTTGTTAGGCATTTGGGATGATAACCATCACTTGACAATTAATATTTGATATTAACATAAACTAAAAGAAAATGTACAACAATTCAAGAATTAAAAAATGTGATATTTTTTAGACTTTTTCAGACAAACAGAATATAAAATTTGATATAGCAGTTTGTGAAACTTATTTATAATATTACGTATTGTTTGTTTATGTAGCGCGATACCTAATTGCAGTACTGCTTGCATTATTAAAGGGTACTTATATAGCATTGTTTTGCTATATTTTAAAGCGTACGGTAATGCAATGGATTTAATAGATACCGTAGCTTTTTATTTAAAGCTAAACGTTGGCTACTTACACTATTAAATAATCAAAATAGTATCGAAATAAATTAATGTACACTGTTATTAATATTCAAATATTGCTGCATTTGCACACAGAGTGCCACATTATGATATGATATAGTTTAAATAGAATTTTTCTTAGGAAAATATTGTGTGTGAAACTTTAATGATCCACCACATTAGATATTGATAAAATCAATTTAATACATGCATTTCATTGATAAATTCATTTCTAAAATCAATAATTTCTATAATTTCAGATGTGTCTAATAAATGTCAAAGAATCTCTTTCGAATTCTGTACAGTTTAGTAGTCACCTTAGTAGAAAAACTTTTTAATTCTGGTAGCATTCAAATGTTGACAGTTTGTCACTAACTTCGTTGTGGCACGGATGTCATTTTGTCGCACTATCGG
Source organism: Scirpophaga incertulas (assembly GCA_036419045.1). Classification (NCBI taxonomy): domain Eukaryota; kingdom Metazoa; phylum Arthropoda; class Insecta; order Lepidoptera; family Crambidae; genus Scirpophaga; species Scirpophaga incertulas. The sequence goes on from JAYEAL010000687.1 coordinate 3,406, forward strand.
TTATCGTACTGTAAGAATGCAATTATTGTTACTTTAACGCAGTTAAGATCAAGCATTTATACTGCCATATATTGTTTTATACAATATTAAAAAAAATATCAATTTTTGATTTAAATACTTTAACAACACAGCCATGATCGATGAGGGAAACAAAGATGGCGGAATAATAAGGTGATCATAACCAAACGTGTTGAGTAGCGTTATGTTCGTTAGTGAGTGGAGGCTGCAGAAGTGTCGGAACCGTTGAGTGAGGAGGAGAGGAATGATGAGGGCGCGGCCGGGGTGATGCCGCCGCGGCCTGCGGCCGGCCGTGCGGCCATGGCGGCCGAGGACGAACGCCCGCCGTTTGCTCTGTTTACAGCTGTCTACGACTATGTCGCACAAGGGGAGGATGAGCTCTCCCTTCGCCGAGGGGAGATTGTCGAGGTGCTTTCAAAAGATGCAAACATATCTGGCGATGAGGGCTGGTGGACGGGTAAAATTGGAGATCGTGTTGGTATCTTCCCCGCAGTTTACGTGACTGAAGAAGATCCCCTCGCAGTAGAGCCGCCGCGAGTGTCGTTTAGTGAATTAAAATTGGAAGAAGTTATTGGAGTTGGTGGTTTTGGTAAAGTGTATCGTGGATACTGGAACGACGAGGTCGTAGCAGTCAAAGCGGCCCGTCAGGAGGCAAACGATGACATTGACGTTATTAAAGAGAGTGTGTTACAAGAAGCTAGACTATTTTGGGTATTACAACATGAAAATATTGTGTCTCTAAAGGGTGTATGCTTAGAAGAGCCAAATTTATGTTTGGTAATGGAATATGCACGTGGTGGACCTCTAAATCGAGTATTATCTGGTCGTAAAATTCGACCTGGAATACTTGTGGACTGGGCTATACAAGTAGCTCAAGGCATGGCATATCTGCATGTTGGCGCTCCCATGTCACTAATACATCGAGATCTTAAAAGTTCTAATGGTAAGTATTATTTCATTTGAATGTTTTTTAGTCTAAGAAATGAACTCAATAACTGATATGGATTCTCTTTCTACTTTTTACATTGTTAGATCAAGATGAAGGAATATTCTAATCACCCCCATAAACTTTCTTTGAGAAATATTTCAAAGACTAAAATTAATAGCTCCACAAACAATTGATGCATTAAAATTAGTAATTGAAATCCAGTGTCCCAATGACCTATTTTGTGATATTTGCAAATCTCTTGATAAACATTATGAGTGTTGTTGTTATTGGTCATTAATTTGTTTCGCAAATGTATTTCTTTAATTATTACAATATTAATAATTACTGAAATAATTTTGTCTTCTATATTTGAAACCATTCCATTACATGATTACACCCTTTTTACATAAATAATAATATTCTCATAATTTATAAATTATGGTCTACTTTCAATTGTAGGTATTATATATAAACATTATATACTAAATGGTTAGGTGAACTTTAGTTGTTTTGACTATATGTGTACTACAAATAACCATAAATACTACTTATGAAAATATATATTTCCCAGGTTTCATACCAGGAGATAGAGTCTAGGCTAATGATGGTTAGGAATAGAGTGAAAATGATAATATTTAAGATGTTAGGTTAAGACTACTATCAAAACCATTTCCCAAAATGACTATCAGAATCACTATCAGATCAATGGTGATCAAAATTAATTAGGTAATCAAAATTATTCATTTGTTTTTATATCTAGCACAATGTTTGTAGATATATTCACTAAGTAACATCATTACTTTCTCAACTACCAATGTATAATACAGTGCATACAATACATGCTATTTAAATATTTTAATTTAAAAGGGTAGATTTTGCAGATATATATTTGTTGCATGATATGGACATGTGTCATTTGTCATATAGAAGTCTTAACATATTACCACAACAGTAATAGATGATAAGTATCTGTCATTTTTGTATCAAAATTATTTACATTAAAGTTTAACTGTGATCAAAACAACAAGCTATGTCAACAAAATCCACCCTAGGGTATATGAAAAATTATATGTGATTTAGTACAATAATTACCATACCCAGTCTTAGTATTATAGAAAGTTTAAATAATATTGTGAAGATTTTGCAGCATAAAAAGTAGCTTGATAATATTACCAGTCTACCATAACTAGATAGTTTGGTTTATCGAACCATGAGTAGTTTGATTATATCTTAGTCAATAAACTAGCCCAGTACAAATTTGTTGGCCACTTACACCTTAGAATTCTTCGCAGGTGTATGTAGGTTGCCTTGCAATATTTTTCTTAGAGTTTAGTAGATAAATGAACATATGAAATTGTAAAACACTTTAGTACATGACAAGATCATCCTAGGACCACTTGAATCTCCTGTTTGAAGACCAGGGCTGAAGTCATAGTGCCACTGATTTTATGTAATATCTGGAATATGTTGCAATTAAATGGTAGAAATAGATATTTGATCAAACAGCTAATTCTTTTGTAAACAAACATTACCATTCAAACACATCTACAAATTATGTGCTTAGGCACCTGGTCGAACACTTAATTAAACATTACAGCTAGATGACTCTCAACTTAATTGGTTAAATGTCAATTTGTTAGTCAAATTACCATTGTTAGTGCTTGCAAATATTTTTTATATGTAACCTGCAAAGCTTATGAATCTAAAAACTACATTTAGCCACAAATTTCTGTAATTTTAGTCTGTTTTTGTTATTCCAGTTAATCACACTTTATTTAGAGAATTTTTTTTTGAGTATAAATGTATTATTTCTTCTCAGTCTTATATGTATGTTATATATGATTTTTGATCCTGACAACTTAGCAGTCATAGCATTTTTGTATACACATAGTTTCTACTGACAGTTTTAACTTTATGTGGAGATTTCTGGTTTCAATTTTGCAAGTTTTAAATCTAGCAGAATATATTACTTTTTAACTTTTAATTGATGTCAAACAAATATATAATTAGAGGATACAAAGAGCTTAACAGTTACATAAAAAAAAGACTACATTACTATAAAGTTTTGTATACTGCTACTTTAATTTGCAAACTTGCATTTAGCAAGTTTCTGAGCTGAGGCCCCCATCTGTTTGTGTTTGCTCCATATACATTAGTCTGCTATCTAAATATATTTCAGTGCAAGTCTCCCCTTAGTACAAATGTAATGTGGATGGTTTCTTTTGAATGGTTTTTGATTTCATTTGTTTAGATTGTTCATGTTTTTAGCCACTTCTTCAATTCATCTAGATATTTTTGAAAATGGGCATATGATATTTCAACATTGACATTTGCCGATAATATTTCCATGTCGTCTGTATAGCCAGACATGAAAGTAAGTAATTAAGTTTTGTCAGGATATCAACATGGTGATAAGCTGCCCTGAAGTACTCCAGACTGGATTTCATATAGTTGTTGTGATGTTACTCTGTTGATCTTGACTAGACAATATTTTCTTTTTTCTCCAGGAAGCTTTAAATTAGAGTGTAGTAAGAGTGCAGTATAAACTTGTTTTTTTAATAAAAGACCTGGTTGCCAAACTGTTAATAGCATGACTTAAATCTAATAATACAGCTTCAACTTTATTTTTAAATGTGCAGCAGTATTTGTCAATCTATGGACTTGTGTGACTGTGCTGTATTTCTGTCTGAAGCTAAATTGGTACTCAGAGAGGATATGGTCAAGTTGGAGGTACATTCTGATTAGTAATTTTTTCATACATTTTACCTATTATAGACAAAGAGCCTTGATTAGCCTCTTTGTCTGTGTCTGTAACTATAAGATGTGACCTCTTCACTGACTTATTGTGTTTGGATGCTTTATAGATAAGCACTAGAATAGTATTGAGTTTATTTTATCATAACCAGGTTCTTTCTTAATATTGGTGTGATTGCATGGATTAGCCCTCATGGGTTAACCACCTTTTGGGTAGGCCTAATAATAAATGTGGTTGTTGGTAGTTATTTATTTTCTCATGATTATTGGATTCAGTGAAATGCAAATATACCGTTAAAACCACAGATGTGTCTATGTCAGATTTAACCCAGCTCCTGTCTTATTTAATTGAGCAATGTGATTTTTAGGTTGCTTCCAAGTTTAAAGTAGTCTGCTATATTATAACTATTACAGTTAACAAGTTAATTTATCCGAAGGCGGAGTTATCTCTCAGAGACATTTACCTACCCTAGATGTTTTATTAGAATTCCCCTGTATCCGCAGGCAGGGTAGGCCTCCCCCTTCTGGGGAGGAGAGCCCCACATAACCGCCGGCTCGCCGCAGCCGGGGTATGCAATTTAATGCATTTTCCTCAGAGGAACAAAAAAAGAAAAAGGTAGTGTTCCTTTACATTGTCCTTAAAAGAAGCAATGGATTGACAATCTTGAATACTGGGTGGTTGCTCATTCCACAATCTAGGTGTATGTACCGTGAAGGAGCGGGAATAGAATTTGGAGTTTAAAAGAGGTACATATAAAATAGGATATGACACACAGGCACACTGAGGTTGAATAGTAGGTAGTAAGTGAAGTCAAAATAGTTATTTAAATTAGATATTAATATTAATAAGAAAAGTAATTTACTAGTAAAAAGACTAATAAACAAGATGTTCAGTTTCTCGGCCTACATTTATCTAATATGAATATTTTTCTTCCATTAATTGGGCCTACCCAGAAATGAATAGAAAATAAGGTAAGTGGGTTCACAATAATAGTCATTTGTGGTACCAGTGCTTTTCAAATCTCAAACAATCAACAACAAACTATAATTAAACTGTATTTTAAATTTGAGTAAGGATAGTGCTATATTGATTAAGATACATTTGTATGTATAATCAAAAACAGTTGTGTGTATACAGAATAGATATGCTACTCAGCATCCCTGCTACTATGCATCTTATATATTTTTATGTAGTATGATACAATTAGCATACAATGTAGGTCAAACTTGTGTCATCTATAAAATTTAAAATAGCCCTTATGCAACATATTGTACAGCCCACATTTCCTTTTGTTATAGCAACACCTTTTACACGTACCTATGTATACTGTATACATATAAATTGAAGTGTGAAGTTTCTTATAACTTACAAGAAACTTGACAAAGTTTATACTTATAAGTATAAAATTTGTCAACTGCCTATAGTTTAAAAGTGTCAGTCATAATTTATAAGTGTTATTAGAACACAATAAAACCATAACATACACATTTACTATTTCTACCAAACAGTTATTAGGGTCAAACTCAGAAAAAGTGTACATTTTAAAATTGTAACGTAACTGATAAGTTACGAAGCTGAGAATCTCCGTAACGATACTGATGCCATAAGGCATAGTACACACCAAACAAATTATAATAAAACACTGCTTGATTAGGTATGTTTAGTTTAATCAGTCTTATATATATTTAGATTGATTGATATAAATCACATAAAAAAATTATACGTAATTTATAAAATCAACGATACAAATTTTTGGGGTAGTTATTTTGCGGTAAAGTAATAAACACAAAAGGTAAGGTTCTCTTCAATACAGTATAAGCAGATCAAGTCCGGGGCAATGTAAGGGTCAAGAGAGAAGATAAAACTAAAATCTTAAAAGCGAGAAGCTTATACAAGCAAAAGGCACACAGTCATATAGTACTAAATATAACAGCAATGCATATGACTATAATAGCAAATCATCAATAACATGGATGTACTGTACGTCCATGACAAAGAAGTAGGTAAAGTAGACAGCTAGACTGTCTCTATCATAGATAAACCGCAAACCTTTTTTGTTTCATACACAGCAACGAAAATTTTTCTTTTTACCCAAATAAAACATTTCACCATATGATTTGCAGTTAAATATTTGAAATATAGAGTTAGATCAATTAATCATGATTTGTTCTTTGTTTTCAAAATCAAATGATACATTCATGCCATTTTTCTTTGACATTTACAATTAAATAAATGTAATTAAAAGATATTAAAATTTGAGTCACTGTCACTGGAATCATTATTATTATTTTTAAATAAGGATATATCATGGGTAGAATTAATCGTATTTAATGACAGAATTCCCGGCTTAGCTAGATTATAGTATCGTTGATTGTCGGGGTGCAATCGAATATCCGATAAAATAGTTCTCTTGGAAGAAATATAATAATAATATATAATAAATATAAAAAATTATTAATTTTTTTACATAGAAAAAATCAACGACTCGGATAAACTCATTTTTGTATTTGGATCTTTCGGGAAAATGAAGAAAATATAAATTTCTGATCCAAATATAGCAGCAAACTCCAAATGTACGAGTAGCTAGGAGCAAATTAAAAAACCAGTCCACGTGATACTCAGATTGTGATATTTTGTGTTGTATTATGCTAACAGTGTACCTATCTTTATTTTATATAATAGGTAGAAATATCTACATACTTTTTGTTCTTTGTGTTCTAAGCCTTATGTTTTCTCAGATTAGTAACGTTACACAATATAACGAAATTGAGAATAAAATCTGAGAAATTATAACCTCTAAAAATATTTTTACGTGAACCACGAGTTATATATACTAACACTGACCGTATTCACCAAGATACTATCAAAAATAACAAAAGATTTCAATAAGTAAACAAAAATTATGATATATATACTAAAATAATAGTTGTTTATAACCCTGAAATATTTTTATGATTATTCATCCACAAGTACTGTTTGAACGCACGGCTCCAGTGAAAACATAATGGCTGCCACGGCATAGCTATTTTGAAGTAAGTAATAGTATTGCCAAAACAGAAAAGAAATATATTTCCATTTTAAATAACTGTGTTCTGGATTTTTATTGTGTTATTAACCCTGAGTAACGAATTGACGTAATTTTGGGACAGATTTTAAATTGACTAAAATAGATATCTGTTTTGTAATTTATGATTAAAATTTATCCTATTTAATTGTTTGGTTCATCAATAATAATACGACCATAGTTAAAGTTTACATAACTTATTAATATTCGTAACAATCGATTTCTCAAAAATAAAATGGTTAATGGGACATTAAAAAAATGTATGAGAATATTTTTTTACCAATTTTCAGTTTCAAAAAAATTGTTATTTTATTTAAAACTTAAGTAGAAATGCTATCAAATTCTGCAAATTAATAAACAATTATAACAATAAAGAAAAACAAATTAATAATATGTATAAATTTAAATAGTTATAAAAATAGAAAGTAGCGGGACAAGAAATCATATCAAATGTACACTTTTTCTGAATATGACCATTAGATACTTCATTTATTAGTTATATTTACTGTCTTTATTTAAGTTTATTCATATCTAAATATCTTGATTAAAAAATATACAGTGGTTAAGGATTTTATTTACATATACTGATGTAAATAATATACAGAATATGTATATTCTGTAGATAGGATTTCCAAAAACATGCAATTCTGTGAAGAATAGGGCGTTATATCAGGAATTCTGGCTTTCGCAATCATGCCCTATGTGCACTACATCGCCAAGACAGTTAATAATTAAGTGTGCTGTTGTACTATACTAACAGAGCTGTTCGATTTATAAGTTTAATCTGCCCGCGGTTGGCAAGTATAAAAACATTGTAGTACGGTCTGAATAGTTATTTTTACCTACTTAGAGCATTTAGCGAATTTTCACGCGAGCATATATTTTGCACCTAGCTGCCAGAGGGCCTGCATTTACGATCTCGATCATATTGGAGGTCATATGTTGGGATATAACCTAGATATTAAAACTGTTGGACTCCGTGACTATTGCAGATCACATTATTTGGAGGTAGGGACATGAGCTGAAATCCAAAAACTCGGTCTTTGCTACAGTTTTCTACCTTGAGTACAATAACTACTTTTCAATATCTAACTTGACTACTTTTATATATTTCTTGAACATTGTTTTAAAATAAAATAAGCTTACTGTGAATGTGACTTTGTGTTTTATGTAAAAATACGAAATAAATGTATATATTCAAAACAAAGTATTTGACTCCAGCGAGACTAGAACCCATCTCTTCAACAAGGTATATTCAAGACGTGAGTTCTAGTCCCGAGTTGACGCCTTAACTATTCGACCGACCGAGTACTTATACCGAGTACCAAATATTACAACGAGAAACATCCCGCCATCAACATAGCTTTAAATCATTTTTAGACAAATGTCATCAATTTAGTAACCCAATTTAGTGCTTTTCCAGACCTCGATTAACCCATTTATATAGATATGAAACTTATATATGTATACACATTTATTACGCGCGTCTCACCATTCAATGAGCTAATTTTTGTCTCGTACTTGTGTCTCAATAGATTCATTAGATACGATGGTACATTTAAGATTTTTAAGTTTATTCCTCAATACTTTATAAATTCATAAGTTCGAAAACTTTACTTAGGTCGACGAAATAGACTTAAATAAGTAAATAGTAAGTAAATCTTTATTACTTTGTAGTTTACTAGCAAACTTTATTAACTAACTAACGCACAATCTGTTCACCAGTTAATAACCAAACTGTCTCATGAAGAAACATGTTCTTCAACAGTTGTTGCGGTAATTAACCGATTGGTTATCGCTGAATTAATATAAAAAATGCGAGAAGAATAAATTCTATTGGTGATATTCAACTCATGTGGATTTCATGTGCATCTCAAAACAATTTACCCGTAATAATAGCGTATTGTTGTGTACCGAAAATTACAGTTGAACTTGTTTCCATCTTCAGCCCTACGAAGAATTAAGCCTAATCATAAGGCTTAATTCTTTATCATTCACACATGAAAAATATTACACACTTACATACATACATACACTCACGCCTTTTTCCCACGGGGTAGGCAGAGATTACGTCCTTCCACTTGCTACGGTCCTTACATATCTCTTTCGCTTCATCTACTTTCATAACATTCCTCATACATGCTCGACGATTGCGGGTAGGTACTTATATGCGATAATACCGCTACATGTTGCGGTATAATTAAATTCAGTGTTGCTTTTACAGTATTTTTCAGCTAAACGAAAACTTATATAAAATTTCATATCTTCTACGAAATTATGAAATACTCAGTTGAAAACTATTTCATGTTATTTACCTGCTTTCTATGCTCAAGTTACATGAAATAAATACTGTGTATGTTATGATAAACAAACAAGACACCTGAGCTTTTGTTGCACATGCGCACGCGGCAATGTTGACAGAATAACCAGTTCATGCACGTTGTGTATTGATGATCTATAAAAACAAATGTCGAAAAAGTAACAATTTGTTTTTACCACAGTGCGTAAGCGACGAATAGAAGATGCGATATTTAATCAATATTTATTAACATACATTAAAGCAATCGCCCATGAACAGATTTCACCAATCACCTTTTCGTTGCATGTCTTTATATCCGTTGTGATCCTCCCAAGTCTAGTGACTAAAACTGCATACCTAGATTTCACCTGTTCAGGTTTTCTATTCATCGTGAGTTATATAGTATTCATGTAGTTTTTGGAGAAAACCTTTATGCGTGTGAAAAATGTCAGCCTGGAGGAAACTATGATAGAGGACTAAGAGAAGAAAACGTTGTGCCGGCCCCACCTATATGTAATTAAGACAGAGTAACGACTAAGGTTTTCGAAGAGTTCGGTGACATTATGGTCTCATCACTGGTCTTCTATTCGTGGTCAGATATCTGTCCTGCTCCTATGGTGAAACAAACGTCATGACCTATCATCTCCGAAAAAAAAAACAAAAGTGTATGTGAAGTCGAACAGTTGACATTGGGTGATCGACTAAGGTCTAAGTTTACTCTTATTATTGTATGCCTCAAAAAAGGCTGATTGATGATACTAATGTATGTAATAACAACTCAACATGTATGCTCACTCAATCAAGGACAATAAACGTTTACTTTACTTACTTTACTTAAATATTGACGTTCGACGTCGTTGTTCGACGACCTCCGTAGTCGCTCAGGTCTCGGGTTCGAGTCCAGAGTGGGGGCAGATGTTTATATGATGAATCTAGCATTTGTGGTTTAGGCATCGTTGTTAATATATATTTGTGGTGTACCTATATAACTTATATATGTATAAACATGTTATATACATCCGAGGGCTGTTACTTATGTATCCGGAATAGAAAAGAAAATTAAACAAACGTATATGGCTAAATATGTGTTTATTGTTTTTCAAAGAATTCTCCGCGATGATCTATACACTTTTGCATACGTTGAAACCAATTGTTATAGCATTTTTTCCACTCTGATTGCGATATCTCTGAAACGAGCTGTTTGAACGCGTCGACGGCATCTTCACGGGTCCAAATCATTGACCACGTAATTTTTTCTTTACATTTGGGAATAAATAGAAATCATTAGGTGCAGCAAAAAGCCATTTGCTTTAAAGTGCTTTTTGCACGAGTCACTTTCGTAGGGTTCGGCTCATTTTGAAACACCCAAACTGTAGATTGTTGCTTAGTTTCGGGATTGTACGCATAGATGAAGATTCATCACCTGTGTAGATGTTTTAAACAGATTTTGAGTCACCTCCGTTAATTTTTTTTAACATATTCTTGCACCATTCGACGCGAGCTTCTTTTTGATGCTGCGTTAAGTTGTGCGGTATCCAACGCGAACATTTTTTTTTTACGAACAAATGTTCATGTAATATTTTATTAATGCTTGTCATACATATGCCCAGAGTAGCCTCTATCTCGTGATATGTAACATGACGGTCTTGCATAATTAGTTTTCGTACAGCTTCAATGTTTTGTGGCACAACGACTGATTTCGGGCGACCTTCCTTAACTTCGTCGATGAGCTTACTCCGTCCACGATTGAACTCACTTAACCAGTGATACACAATGGTTTTTGATGGAGCTTCAACACCAAAAGTTGAAGTTAATTGATCTACGCACTGTTGTTGCGTTAAACCACGTCGAAAATCGTAATAAATCATAGCACGAAAATTTTCACGCGTGAGTTCCATCATTTTAGCGATATGACATTTTAAACCCATCAGAAACAAAACACTAGCTTACATAAGGAAAAAAAAATAGCGCCAGTATTTCAAATAAAGAACGAATTTTACCATGGAGGTCATATATTGCGTTTTAAAATGTTGAAATCCCAGATTCCGGATACTTGAGTAGCAGCCCTCGTACCACACTTATATTTATCTATCTATTATATATAAAGCTCGATTACCACTCACTGACTCACTGATCAGGGGTGTTTTTAGGGTGTTTTAGAGAGTGTTTTGAGTGTTTTGATGTTTAGGTGGAATTTTTTAGATTTTTTTTCCGATCTACCGGGAACAGCTTGATTTTTAAAATCCAAGATGGCGGCCGGCGCGAGATGTCAACTTTTCCAAATCGCCTCCGTTTTTAATGGCGTTTGGTGGGGGTGTTCACTACTGTAGCGGGGATGCGGTGTTTCTGTCAAACTGCGAAAAAACAAAATGGCGCCGCCGCCATCTTGGACTGAAAAACCCGTTTCGACCCGTGTTTGCGACCGTCGACCGGCGCGGTTTTTGTTTTTTTTCCGGGATTTTCTTCTTTTGTGTCGTCGGGACTGTCCTCTACTTTTGAGAAATTTGCGGCGCGCGGCGAAAAAACAACATGGCGGCGGCGCCGGCGGCCATCTTGGATCGCCAATTTTGACGCGATTTTCGGACCGGATTTTCGCCAAGATGGCGGCCTCCGACCGGGGTGACATTTCCGGGCGGGGGTGGAGCTCGGCGAGCAGTGTTGCCAGGTGGGAGAAAATTTCTACCGTTTTTGGTAGTTTTTCCCCTAGGGGCCCGAAAGGCGAAAATCGAAATAACGACTTTTGGAATTTTTCGACACCACGAGCCTATAGGCCGGCGGGGCCTCTATGACTTTCTGGTATTTTCATTTTTCTACACTGGCAACACTGGCCTCCACGGAGGTTGGAAACTTTTCGCAGACCGACTTTGACCCGAATTGATCTCCCAGATAGGGGTGAGCTGAGACGCGGGACAAACGTCATCCACTCCGTATACGGTGCAGATATTGGGAAAAATCCGAAACTCTGACATTTCAAGATGGCGGCGCCGCCGGCGGCCATTTTGTAAAAAGTTGCAATTTGGAAAAAAAAATCGCGGTTTTCGCGGGTTGCCGGCGTTTTTCGACTGACAACCCGGGTGACCTTTGTAGTGCTCGGTGGGGAGAATCGATCGGTGGGGTAATTTACCCCGATTTAGGGGTAATTTCCCAGATTTTGGGGAGAACGTAAAATCGCGTGTTTTTTCGATTTTTTTTCACATGGCGAAGTCGACCGGCCTCGCTGATCATTTCTACCACCATTTTGGCCTAGATATATGGCAACACTGGGCGCTATGGCAGATTTCGGTTTCGGCGATTTTGCGAATTTTTGACGCGAACCGATGACAGTTGCGCGCCTGCAGTTACCGCCAATCGGTGAGCGGTTTAGTCTACTACACTGGAAAAATTTGACATTTGACATTTTCAAGATGGCGGCGGCGCTGGCGGCCATTTTTGTAATGGTAATATTTTCTTTTTGTTATATCTTGCGGGTTTCAATCCGGTACGGTGATATGGGTATCGAATGAAACAATTATTTTCAGCACTATCGAAGCAAATTGGTGGCAACGTTAAAAAACCAATATGGCCGCCGCCAAAAGGCCAAGTATCATTTGTATTGTAATCCCTACAATATGGTATCAAATAAAAGGGTTTTGCAAGTCAAATACAGCCACGTTAGTGACATGAAAAAAATCAAAATGGCCGCCGCTCTCAAAATGGCGGACCACTTTTGTTTTCCAACCCAGCTTCATGGGTATCAAATGAAAGGCCTTGACGAGTAGAACACGACGCCATTAGTGACGTTTCTAAAATTTCAATATGGCCGCCGATTCAACATGGCGACTGACAATTTTTTGCGATTTCACTATATGGGTATCAAATGAAAGGATTTTAAGAGTAGAACGGATCCAAATGTGATTTATAGTAAAATGACAATTTCTTTTTTTTTTTTTTACTTACCTCGATATGCTTTTGTGCCGCTTTGCAACTGTACAAGATTTTATTTGAAAAACGCATTGAGAGCAACGCCACCGCGAGGTGCGTGCACCTCGCGGCACTCACGCGACCACCAGCGCCACGAGTTTTTCAGTGTGTTCACAACTGCACGAGCTTTTTCAGTTTGTTTCGACTTAAATGGAGATAATTTTCACCAATTTTCGACCGACCGCCATTTTTTTTTCAGTAGTGGGATAGACCACACCACCGCGAGGTGCGCGCACCTCGCGGCACTCATGCGACCAGGCTCACCGTGAGCTTCTCAGTGTTCTTGCAACCGTACACAGTTTTGTAGTTTCTTTTGACACAAATGGAGACAATTTTTACCAATTTTCGACCGACCGCCAATTTTTTTAACAGAAGTGGGATAGACCACTTCACCGCGGGGTGCTTGCACCCCGCGGCAAGCAAGCGACGTCTACGTATTTTTTCAGTGCTATCGAAGCCTATTAGTGGCAACGTAAAAAATCAATATGGCCGCCGGTCCAAAAACGCCAAATAACATTTGTACAGTAATCCCTACAATATGGGTATCAAATGAAAGGGTTTTGCAAGTCTAATACAGCCACTTTAGAGAAATTGAAAAAAAATCAAAATGGCCGCCGTTCTCAAAATGGCGGACCGCTTTTGTTTTCGAACACATGCTTCATGGGTATCAAATGAAAGGCCTTGACAAGTAGAACACGACGCCATATGTGATGTTTCAAAAATTTCAATATGGCCGCCGATCCAACATGGCGACTGACATTTTTTTGCGCTTTTCACTATATGGGTATCAAATGAAAGGATTTTAAAAGTAGAACTTAACCAAATGTGATTTATAGTAAAATGACAACTTATTTTTTTTTACTTACCTCAAAATTTTTTGTACCGCTTTGCAACGGTACAAGATTTTATTTGAAAAATGCATTGTGAGCAACGCCACCGCGAGGTGCGTGCACCTCGCGGCACCACGCGACCACCAGCGCCATGAGTTTTTCAGTGTGTTTACAACTGCACGCGGTTTTTTCAGTTTGTTTCGACTTTAATGGAGACAAATTTTCACCAATTTTTGCCCGACGGTCAATTTTTTTTCCAGTAGTGGGATACACCACACCACCGCGAGGTGCGCGCACCTCGCGGCACTCACGCAACTAAAATCGACGTGAGGTTCTTAGTGTATTTTAAACTGCACACGCTTTTTCAGTTTGTTTCGACTTAAATGGAGACAATTTTTACCAATTTTCGACCGACCGCCAATTTTTTTAACAGAAGTGGGATAGACCACACCACCGCGAGGTGCGCGCACCTCGCGGCACTCACGCGACCACAAACGCCGTGAGCTTTTTAGTGTATTTACAACCGCACAAACTTTTTTATTTTCTTCTGACACAAATGAAGACAATTTTTTACCAATATTTGACCGACCACCAATAATTTTTTCAGCGGTTGGATAGACCACACCACCGCGAGGTGCGCGCACCTCGCGGCACTCAGGCGACCACGCTCACCGTGAGCTTCTTAGTGTATTTACGACCGTACACAGTTTTTTATTTTCTTCTGACACAAATGGAGACAATTTTTTACCAATTTTCGACCGACCGCCAATTTAATTTTTGGCAGTAGCGGGATAGACCACACCTCCGCGAGGTGCGCGCACCTCGCGGCACTCACGCGACTACAATCGACGTGAGCTTCTTAGTGTATTTACATCTACACAGAGATTTTTAGTTTTTTGCGACATAACTGGAGACAATTTTTTACTTTTTATTATTGACCGACGGCCAATTTTTTTTCAAGGTGGGGCAAACCACATGACCGCGAGGTGCGTGCACCTCTCGGCACTCAGGCGACCACGCTCACCGTGAGCTTCTTAGTGTATTTACGATCGTACACAGTTTTTTATTTTCTTCTAACACAAATGGAGACAATTTTTTACCAATTTTCGACCGACCGCCAATTAATTTTGGCAGTAGCGGTATAGACCACACCTCCGCGAGGTGCGCGCACCTCGCGGTACTCACGCGACCAGACTCACCGTGAGCTTCTTAGTGTTCTTGCAACCGTACACAGTTTTGTAGTTTCTTTTGACACAAATGGAGACAATTTTTACCAATTTTCGACTGACCGCCAATTTTTTTAACAGAAGTAGGATAGACCACACCTCCGCGAGGTGCGCGCACCTCGCGGCACTCAGGCGACACACGCTCACCGTGAGCTTCTTAGTATATTTTCAACATACCATACTTTTTCAGTTTCTTATGTAACAAAAGGAGACAATTTTTTACCAAGTTTTGGCCGACCACCAATTTTTTTTCGCGGTACGATATACAACACCACCGCGAGGTGCGCGCACCTCGCGCACTCACGTGACCACACTCACCGTGAGCTTCTTAATGTATTTACGACCGTACACAGTTTTGTACTTTATTTGATTTTTGTGACAAAAAAGACGTCATTTTTTCACCAATTTTCGACAGACCACAATTTTTGTCATAGTCAGCCGGGATGGACCACCCCTCCGCGGGGTGCTTGCACCCCGCGGCAAGCAAGCGACGTCTAGTTTTAAGTATAAAACTGAAAACACTGTCACTAACACCTTTATTCTCGCACAACACAAGAAATACTAACCGGCAAACGTTTGCAAAAAAAAGATATAGCCTTTTTATGTATTTTACCTATAAACAGTGCCGTGGACACGCGAGGCGTGTTCACTATTTTTCAAAGTTGCAGTGCCGTGAACACGCCTAGCGTGTTCACAGTATTATATCGCGGCATCTCGGTATACTTTAAGAAAATCGTGGTGGCAGTGAATGAGTATTCAGATGGAACCTTACCACATACGCGACGAATATGAGTGTGTGAGGCTTTAGAGGAGCGCCCGTGTTGCCTCGAGCCCAGTCCCGACAATCAGTACAACTTTATGTAATATTCTTATACATGTTTTATAAATATGCTATTATTATCTCTCCTTATAAAATAATGTTTTTAGCTAATATGGTATAGTTTTATTTTGGTAGGCAAATTACACAGAGCATAATAGCACACAGAAGCATAATGTACATTTCGTCATATTTCTTATATGCGGCCCTAGCCTAGCGGCCCGGTACGTGTTTCGCTACGTATAAAGTAATTAAAAAATAATTATATATAATATCAATTATTTTAACATCTAATTAATTTATACCAACAAAGAAATATTTCATGAATTGTTAGCTTGTATTAAAGACTTAATCTATTATATTTGTGGGCATACATTTTACATTATGTATATATTATATAATAATATTTTATATATATATATATTATATATATATATATATATATATATAATATATATATATATATATATATATATATATATATATATATATATATATATATTATATATATATATATATATATATATAATATATTTTATAATAATATATAAAATATATTACAATAATTATATACTTAATAATAACATATACATATAATTTAATATATATTATTGATAGGTATATTAAATAAATACACATATACGAGGGTCAAACTGAAAGTTCTTAGAAAATCAAAAACTGATAGTCATTAGCCAGTTATTAGTTTTATTATATCTTTTCAAAATATTGTCCATTCACGTCAATACAACGCTGCATGCGATGGAACCACTGGGAAAAGCATTTTGCCCACTCGTCCTTAGGGGTCTCTTCAATGGCATCGCGATACGCAGCCACAGCTTCTTCAGCATTCATAAACCGCTTTCCTTTAAGTTTTTCTTTAATTTTTGGAAATAAATAAAAATCACAAGGCGCGAGGTCGGGGCTATACGGCGGGTGACCCAGTAATTCAACGTTTGATGTCGCCAAATAGTCGATCGTTCGCTTGGCGGTGTGTGACGAGGCGTTGTCGTGGTGAAGGAGGATCCTACTGCGAGGTCCTTTCTCACGAACTTTTTCCAAGACAAGTGGCAAACAATTGGTAGTGTACCATTCTGCAGAAACTGTTTTTTGATCCTCTAACATAATTGTTGCGAAATGACCTATCCTTCCAAAGAACGAGGCCACCATTTTTTTTCCCGCACTTCGATCTCTCTTCACTTTAGTTGGCAACTCCTCGAAAGGAAACACCCACTGAGCAGATTGTCTTTTGGTTTCAGGATCATAACAGTAAATCCAGCTTTCGTCACCTGTTAGTATGTCGAACACAGCATTTGAGTCACCTCCGTTAAATCTTTCAATCATTTTACGGCACCAATCACACGATGGAGTTTTTGAGCCTCAGTCAAATTATGAGGTATCCACCGGGCGCAAAGCTTCCTGACCGCTAAATGTTCGTGGAGGATTTTCTGCACTTGACTCATACGATGCCTAAGCTTGTCCGAATCTGCTGATAGGTCACTCTTTTATCAGTCTCTATCATACGCCGCACAACACAGATGTTATCTTCAGTCGTCGCCGTAGAAGGCCGTCCCTCACGTAAAGCATCAGTGAGATTAGTGCGACCACGTTTAAACTCATTAAACCAGTTGTAAACAGTCGCACGAGATGGGGCTTCATCGTGAAAGGCCAATCGTAGTCTATCATAACTTTCTTGTTGACTTAAATGACATCGAAAGTCATAAAAAATCATTGCACGAAAATTTTCTCGTGTTAAATTCATGTTGACGTGACACAGGCAATTTTCAATTTGCCGCCAAATCGTAAAACAAATGACAAATGAATGAAATATATACTCAGTAATATTGGCAAAGAGTTCTATTTTCAAATTTTAGAATTACTTTTTTATTATATTGTTTATAAGTGGCCAGTTCTAAGAACTTTCAGTTTGACCCTCGTATATAATACAATTTTATAAATCGATTTTTCTTTAAAGCGTTATAAAATAAACCTGTACTTTACGCTTTAGTTTTTATGACTCTTTTTAAATTTGAAAATTTCGTACCTACTGGTCACACTCAAACAATCATAAAAATCGCAGATATGAAGTTTTTTTGTATTTAATTATACGGGATGGATACAATACACCGTTCGGTTATACATATTTTGTATCCAAATATACAATCTGGCGGCCCTGATCATAATTACTGGGGATTTAATTAAAAAAATATTGATGAGTTAAGATTGATGGGCTATATAAGAACGAAATACTTAATTATTCAAGACACATTAGCAATGCAAGCTTGTATAGGGTAATTGACTAATTCAAACCTATGAAATTGTTTTTTATCCTTCGTGTAAGTAACTTCCAAAAACCAAGGAATGGATGTATGTTTGGGCCAAAGTACTACTAGTAGTGCCATCTGTGGATGTTTCAATTGTACTATTACAATTATCACAAGTCATGTACAGATAATATTCGCGAAATGATCCGCCAATAAAATTGTTCCTCTTTCTCCTACTTCCATTTATAATGTATTGCGCACTTACGAATTAAACACCGTTGCAAGAACAACTTCGCCATTTTATTATTTTATATTTTCGCAAATCACGGACATTCTACCAAAGAAGTTACTCAAATTCAAAATCATTTATTCAGTCTAGGCTGTTACAAGCACTTGTGAAAGTCGAAAAGCTACACAATCGGTTCGCAAATCTACTGCTGCACAGTTATATTACTGTTTAGTAAGCGCAAGACTAAACAGTGTAAAACAGGGATCCCCAAACTATTTTGACCAAGTGACCCCTTTCCAAAATGATCTGTAACCTCAGACCCCCATGGCCAAATTACCTACTTTTAAGATCAACCTCCTTATTCATAATGGTCCGCTAACTTAAAACAGCTGCTACAGAGTGTTATTTTTAATTCTAACTTAGGTCAATAGAAGAAGACAGAGTGAGAATTAGCAATGCTTTAAGTTAGCGGACTATTAGGAATAAGGCGGCCTATATTTAGTTTTTCCCATTGATACAAAATACCTCGGTATTAAGGTACCAATTGAAAACTTAAGTGCAAAGGTTAAGTAAGTAAAGTTGACTTCATTTTTCTCATGAAAATTTTACAAAATAAAAAGACATACAATTCAGTAAATATCAAGTTTAATTTATTATTACACATTAAGTTCTTAAATAATCTTAAGTAGGTATATTTAGTGTAATTTTGTTTAGTTAATATTTAGTGTAATTAATAAATTCGCAAAGAAAAAATATAATATTCAGTGTAATGTATCTACCAATCTATAGTTCAGTCAAATAAATTAGCGAATGTTTACCAACAATGTGTTGCCTAGCAACCACTGACAGGCATACATATATTAATAACCTTTTTCTATCATAATACAGTTTTAATGCTTTCGAATTTGTGATACCTACTTACTCGTACCTGTTTAATATTATAGCGTAGTAATATTTTACAGTTTATTTCCGACTGGCTGCCGCCAGACTGTTTAATAACCCCTCTAATATTATAAATGCGAAAGTCTGTCTTTCTGTCTGTTACCTTTTCACGCTTCAACCACTGAACCGATTTGGATGAAATTTGGTTTAGAGGTACGTATTGTGAGACTTGGGAAAAGACAGGTTACTTTTTACCAGGGGAAAATTGAATATAACACTGGTGCAGCCGCGGGCGGAAAGCTAGTAAGTATATCTACATTAATATTATAAAGAGGAAAAATTTGTATTAATAAATAAATAAATGAAAACGGGTGCAATAAGTTAACAGTAGCTCCGTAATAAATATTTATTAAAAATATATACAGTTTAAAATACAACGAAATTGTTGTTGTGGTCTATGCATTAGTAAGTAATTAAATTATTCTTAAATATCATTATAAAGTGAATAAAACGATCATTAATCAAGGAATTCGAATATATTGTTGAAGACAGTGAAAATCCCAAAAATACTTAACTGCGGTGATAAATATAACGTGATAAAACTTGAAATGTGTACAAAATAGTGTCCAAAATACAGTGAATACAGAAAGAAACTCAATCAATTAATTAGTGCAAAGAAAGAATCTTTAAAATTTATTTAAGGTAGATGATACTGTTTAAATGGCCAAGTGGTTTTCGGGATCCAGGTCTAAATTTTGGATATGTTGTTCTCCCGATCGAGCTGAGTAAAAAACGACTCATTTTTCCGCTAGGGGGCTCTGAAGTCTGAATTAGAAAATCGTGGTTTTCGGCAGAATCAGCAGATATTTGGATATGTTGTTGTCCTTGACGAGCTGATTCAGAATATTCACTTTAGGAAAAAGTTTATGACGTATTTTCCCGCTAGGGGGCTCTGAAGTCAATTAGAAAATCGTGGTTTATGGCATATTCTGCTGGGTTGTGTGTTTGGGGGCAAAAGAATGGGTTAAGTGTAAGTCTCTTGGCTGAAACCATTTAAAATATGATATATCGTACAGCTATATACAGCTATATACGATTATATATATACGATACTCTATGATTTTTCATGTTGCCATGGTTTTGTTACTTTCTGCTCCTATTACTTTTCCTTTTATATTTTCTTGGACTGCTGTTAAACTTTAATTGTTGTTTAATATTTGTAATATACTTGAAAATCCTAAGATCTGGTTTTATTCTGAGCACTGGGTTCTATGTAGTGTAAATCCCCCTACAATTGGTGACCTCCCGACGAACATATATAACGCAAGAAAACTTATTGATGGCTACTTTTAACAATAAAATTGGAGAAGACGATGCAAATATTTGTCGGATTGCTGTGAAGGTACCACCTTTTTGGCCTGATGAGCCAGCATTATGGTTCGCTCAATTGGAAAGTCAATTTTCTATTGCTGGAGTTAAATCTGACGCTACTAAATTCTATCATGTGACATCCAATCTCGATTACAAATACATTACGGAAGTTAAAGATGTCATCATACAGCCGCCCGAAAATGATAAATATCAAAAACTGAAAACGGAGCTTATTTCAAGATTATCGGCTAGTCAAGAGCAGCGCGTACGTCAACTCTTAGCACACGAAGAGCTCGGTGACAGAAAACCGTCACAATTTCTGAGACATTTACGTAGTCTTGCTGGATCAGATGTTCCTGACGACTTCATTCGTACTCTGTGGATGAATCGCTTACCTAGTCATATTCAAGCTATCTTATCAACTCAATGTGACTCAAGTCTTGAAAACATTTCTAAATTAGCAGATAAAGTCAACAAAATTATACAGTCACAGCCGCAAGTAGTTATCACTTCAAGTACGAGTACAACCTCACCGGACATGGACAATTTGATACGTCGAATCGACGAGCTGTCGCGACAAGTTGCTTCATTGACCACAGCACGCTCCCGCTCATTGTCTCGTCGACGTTATTCGCACGGAAATTACAACGGTTCCCGCAGTAACTCCGCATCCAACGGCAAGAGGAAACTCTGCTGGTACCACAAAAAGTTTGGAATACGCGCATCGAAGTGTCAACCTCCATGTTCCTGGAAGTCTCACTCTGAGGAAAACCTGCAGGGCAGTCAGTAGCGACGGCCGATGGCTGCCTCTCCAAAGGCCGTATTTTTGTAACAGACCGTAAGACAAAATTGCAATTTCTTATAGATACAGGTTCCGATTTGTGTGTATACCAGTTTAACAAATTACGTAATAGACGTCTGCAAAAATCCAATTATGAGCTTTTCGCAGCTAATGGTTCTACAATAGCTACATATGGATGGGTAATGTTGAGCTTAAATTTTGGTTTACGCCGTGATTTCTCTTGGCGATTTGTGATATAGCTTGGTCACCAAACCAAATAAGAATAGATAGATTTTTCTCATTTTACAATTTACTGGTTGATGCGAGGGAATCACCGTTTGATTGACAAACATCACTTCCCTCACAGCCTTAGCTTCACGTGTCAGTTCGTCAAACTTTTTTGGATTAAGACTGTTCAAGCTTCTTCTTCATTTCACGAGCTACTATCACGATATTCTGATATCACACGGCCAGATGGTAATCCACAATTGAGAAAGGTTAAGCATACTACACGGCACCACATCCGGACCACTCCTGGTCCACCTGTATTCTGTCGTCCGCGACGTCTGGCACCTGATCGACTTCGTGTGGCAAAACAGGAGTTCGAAGAGATGGTGAAATCAGGTGTTGCTAGACGTTCAGACAGTTCATGGTCTTCTCCACTACACATGGTACCCAAACGAGATAACACTTGGAGGCCATGTGGTGACTATCGCGCTCTCAACTCACGGACTATACCTGACCGCTACCCACTTCGTAACATTGCTGATTTTTCACATAACATTCACGGATGCTCTATTTTTAGTAAAATTGACCTGGTACGTGCTTATTTCCAAATTCCTGTTGCTTGAGAAGATATTTGCAAAAACTGCAATAACTACACCGTTCGGACTTTTCGAATTTTTATTCATGAGCTTCGGACTTTGTAACGCAGCTCAAACGTTTCAAAGATTTATGGATGAGATTTTTAGAGACATAGATTTCGCCTTCCCATATATTGATGACGTTTTGATAGCTTCCAGAAGTCCAGCCCAACACCTGGACACCTGGAGATCATTTTCGATCGACTTCGTGAACATGGGGTCCTGATCAACTCTGCAAAGTGCTGTTTTGGCGTCCCTGAGGTTGAATTCTTGGGTTACTCAGTTTCTGTAGAAGGAACAAAGCCCACGTCACGGAATGTCAAGGTCATTCATGATTTCTCTCTCCCAAAGAACATCCGAGAGCTGCAGAGATACCTTGGTATGATAAATTTTTACCGACGCTTTATTCCAAACGCAACAAAAATTTTAGCACCACTGAATAATCTACTGGTCGGTACAGCTGTAAATGGAAAAACACCAATAACTTGGACTCCTGAATTTCTTCATGCATTCGAGGATAGTAAGAGTAAACTAGCTAATGCGTGTCTTTTTGTTCATCCAGACGCTAAAGCAGAACTCTCAATCGCCACTGATGCCTCTGATATTGCAATTGGCGCAGTTCTGCAGCAGAAAGTTGATAACAGCTGGATGCCATTAGGTTTTTTTTTCTAAGAAACTGAATACAGCACAACAGAAATACAGTCCTTATGATAGAGAACTTTTGGCAATTTATGAAGCTATTAAATATTTCCGATTTATGTTAGAGCTCAAGCCTTTCACAGTTTTCACCGATCATAAACCACTTATTTCTGCTTTCAAGAAAAATTCTTCTAGTTGTTCTCCACGACAATTTCGTTACTTAGATTATATTTCTCAGTTCACCCCTAATATAAAATACATTGCAGGAAACGACAATGTCGTGGCGGACGCACTCTCACGCATTGAGACCATAAGCTCGCTAGACCTGGATCAGCTAGAGCAAGCTCAGACCTTGGACGATGAATTGGCACGGTTACTTCATAGTAGTACTTCGCTGCGACTGCAGAAAATAAGCTTTTCTGATTGCGGGAAGCAACTATACTGTGATACATCTGGTAAAGTACCTCGTCTATACTTACCTGTAGGTTTTCGCCGCCAAGTTTTTGGGAATATTCATGAATTGAGTCATGCAGGTGCTAGATTTATAATTCATCTGATGACTCAACGCTATGTTTGGCCACATATACGCAAGGATTGCAGGAATTGGGTCCGTACTTGTATCGCATTGTCAGCAATCGAAAGTCATTCGACACACGCGAACACCTGTGGCTGAATTTACTACGCCATCTGAGAGGTTTGCTCATGTCCATATTGACATTATCGGGCTCTTGCTTTGTCTCATGGATAGAGATATTGTTTGACAGCAGTAGACAGATTTACGCGTTGGCCAGAAGTTTTTCCTATAGAGGATATTCAAGCCAGCACCGTTGCTCACGCATTTCTCAGTGGTTGGATTTCCCGTTTCGGATTCCTCTTAAAATAACGACTGACAGAGGCAAACAATTCGAATCACATTTATTCAACGATCTTTTCAAAATCTTAGGCTCAAAGCACATATCAACCACAGCTTATCATTCTGCGGGGAACGGATTGGTTGAGCGTATTCATCGACACCTCAAAAGCGCTATCATGTGTCACAGCAGTGGTGACTGGTATGAAGTTTTACCCATAGTTCTTCTAGGGATTCGGAGTGCATGGAAGGAAGATTTATCGTCGTCTTCCGCTGAGCTGGTCTACGGAGAGACGCTACGTTTACCTGGTGACTTATTTCATTCTTCTCCGAAAGAAGTAACAGATCACTCAGATTTTTTATCCCGATTACGCTCGCATATTAAGAAAATTAGACTAGTTGCTGTTGTAAGACATGGTGTTAATAATAATATTTGTTTACAAAGACCTGTACACGTCGTCACACGTTTTTCTACGACAAGATGGAGTTAAAAAGTCTTTGCGACCTCCATATTCTGACCTTATGAAGTAGTGGAACGTTCGGAAAATATTTTCAAAATTAATATTGGTCATAAGATTACTATTGTTACTTGTCGACAGATTAAAACCAGCATACATGCTAAATGAGTCGGACAATGGTACGACAACTACGACGGCGACAAAGCGTTCTCCTATCGTTTCATCGCCGCCGCCACCATTGAAAGATGCCGAAGTCGCCACTCGTTCTGGTAGAAAAGTTAAATTTAATCGTTTTTATCGACATTAGGTCTCCGGGGGGGACTGATGTGGCGTCTTTAACTTTACGGCTTTAATACTCATGTACATATTACCTACTCTATGATTTTTCATGTTGCCATGGATTTGTTACTTTCTGCTCCTATTACTTTTCCTTATATTTTCTTGGACTGCTGTTAAACTTTAATTGTTGTTTAATATTTGTAATATACTTGAAAATCCTAAGATCTGGTTTTATTCTGAGCACTGGGTTCTATGTAGTGTTAAATCCTCCTACATTTTCAGCTTTCAAAATTTTGCTGTAATACCCTGCTGGCTGAACCCATTAAGGACCGGGTAGCCCTGTAAATTTTAATGTCTGATCCTCTGGATCCGGGTGGGGGAGATTGGGGTGACGCTGATTCATCGCCGCCTCTTTTCTCGCCCCTAAACGGACACAGATGTCGAAAATCCATCTAGTAATTCTCGTAAACGTGGCCCTTCCTATCAAAACTCAGTACTGCCGTCAAAAAAAACGAGTTTAGTTCAGGCCACTGCGTCTTATCCAATCTACCTACGTCTGCCCTGACCTTATTAATAAGAACAAATACTCTGAAAATGATTCCGCGCCTTTCATTGTCTACATTAATAAACTTTCTTCAGATCATTTCCTCATCAGGAGCTGTTTTACACCCAATTAAATTCGGTCAGTTCTTACACAAAAATAATATAAAAGAACATTAAACCTGATGGTGTAAAGCGTATCGGTAGAAACCGTATTTCCGTCGAGTTTAAATCGTACAATGATGCTAATGCCTTTCTAGATCACCTAGCACTTGCCTTAGCCAAATATGAGGCTCTCATCCCAAGCCATCATATTACGAGAAATGGGCATTGTTCGTCAAGTCCCGGTAGAATGGTCTTTGGAGGAAATCGTAGATGCCATTGAAATCCCGCAAGGTTTCGGATCCATTTGTTTAGGGCCAGAAGACTGAACAGGAAGACATTTACAGCTCTCCAGTGTGGATCCCCACTCAAACTATTGTGTTTACTTTTGCAGGACAAAAAGCTTCCTCCATATGTTACTGTTTTTACACCTCTCTTCCGGTGAAACCTACATTCTCCCCACTATTCAGTGCAATAAATGTTGCAGGTTTGGTCATATCCAATGGTGAATAAGTGTCGTTCTCTGCCTCGCTGCTTTTGTATGTGCCCAAGCCGCACGACGGATCTTCATGCTCTCAGGTCACTCCTACTTGCCTCCTTTGTTTAGGCACCCAATATGTCCTGAAACACCATAGACAAAAACAATTAAAAATTTATAATGTCCCAAGAAAACATAACCTACTCGAAGCTTCGGTTAGAGTTCCCGTGTAGAAAATCTTTCACAGATTCTGTAAGATCCGGATTTATCGAGCCTGTTCTTTCTGACTCATCTCTCCCTCCTTCAAACTCAACCGTCTCCTCCATACCCACAAGTTCTTCTTACCGCAAAACTGTTTACGTTACAAAAAATCTCTCCCAAATCAGCTGCTAGCCCAGGTTATGATAGACAGGCCCCTCTCTAACATGTTAGGTCTCCAGCTTTCAATCCCAATGGACATTGTCTGCAGAATGGAACCATAGACAAGATAACAATGATCACTTCATTGAAATGCTTTTGGCATCGCCATAAGTATTCTTAGTCGTTTTGATGATATTGAATTACCGTACAAAATCCGTGAACAAACTGACTCAGCTCTCTAAATTTATTACTCTTAATGGCTCAAATTCTTCAATGGAATTGTCGAAGCATTAAAAATAAAAAAATGAACTACTTTTTTAATCAATAAATTCTCTCCCGTCGCTTTTGCCATTCAGGAATTGAGACTTAAGC
>JAYEAL010000595.1:0-20543 GCA_036419045.1 Scirpophaga incertulas
AATAAAGAAATATATATTTGAAATATTTTGTGGCCAGACTTGTTGGTGAGTGTCGAGTGCGACAATCACCTATGGACTCCTCCAACGACCTGGCACTCTTCATCATACAGTTCACCAAGGCCATCGCCGAGGCACCCTTTAAGTATGTCCTTCCTATTTTATATATTTATATCTGTAATATAAATGTGAAAGTAACTGTGTGTCTGTCTCGCTTTCACACCGATTTAAATAATATTTTTACATAGATTGTCTAGAACTTAAGAAAGGATATAAGTTACTTTTCAACGCCAAAAATGGGTGAAGCAGGAATGAAAGGTTGTATGGAAGATTCGTTATTTTTAAAACTAATAACAAAGGGACGTTTTTTTTTGGGCCCCATTTTTTATTATTTTTCTACACTTACTGTGTGATGTTTTTCTGATAGATCTCTCCTCTAAGAAAATGTTTCAAAAAGAAAAAAAATATAAAATCCTGCGAACTTTTAATAAATAATATTTAAAATCTCGAATATTGGTTTCTTTCATAAAGCTTTTCTTATATTTATAGGTTTTAATGAAGGCGTCAAGCTATTTATATTATTTTTCCGAAACTATTAATAAATTTTGATAGTAAATATATGCTCTTACTGCAGATTTATTCCTGAAAATGAAACTGTAGATGCTGGCTGTATTGGGTAGTTCCTTTGCATTTTTATTAAATAATGAGAGTTGCCTCCTATCATCGTAATGTCATTGTCAGTGTGACAGTGACATCCTTCTAGTTTGGTAGTGGCGGTGAAGCTTTTGACATCGGTCATGTCACTCATTGTGACAATCAAAATCGAAGTTACCAATATAAAAAAAGCTTTGGGTTGTTGTTTTATTGATCTTAACTTCAAAACCTTTTCCTTTTTTTACAATGTTTTGCAGGTTTTAAAAAAATATCTTCGTATGGATAAAGGTCCCTTATTTTTTGTTCTTTCCATAAAATAAAATAATTATTACTGTAGGCTGAGAGGGGCCAGCCTCCATACAAAAATGGAACATCTCCTTTGTATAGATTGTTTATTATCCCAACTAATATTATAAATGCGAAAGTGTGTTTGTTTGTTTGTTTGTTACCTCTTCACGCTTAAACTACTGGACCGATTTCAAAAATTCTTTCACCTTTGGAAAGCTACATTCTCCCCGAGTAACATAGGCTACTTTTTATCCCGGAAAAATCGACAGATCCCACGGGATGCGCAATAAAGGCTTCGCTCAAAAACTACTGCACTGCATTTTTATGCGGTTTTCATCAATAGATAGAGTGATTCTTGAGGAGTTTTGCGGCATTTTTTATCTCGGAAAAACGGATAGTCCCACGGGAAGCGCGATAAAATCTTCGCACCATAAACCGACTTCCGCGTATATGTAGCCGTGGGCAAAAGCTATGACCCTTAACCCTCTATACACCCAATCCCGAAATCCACGCGGGCGAAGCCGCGGGCAGAAAGCTAGTATATAAATAAATGTGACACTCGAAAGTTTTTTAAAATGTATACTCAAAGTTATGAATTTAGATTAATACAAATTTTTCTTAAGTATTTGATTAGATATAAATAAATATGTCATAAAATATTTCATTTTTACCCCCAAAGTGGTAAAATAAGAATAGGGAATAGAGGATAACACTACCAAAAATCGCTCTCTGAACATTATACACACGGTACACGAACCGTACATTTTGGACCGCATTCTTGACATCGAAATGAGGAGGGATGAAAGCCATATAACAAGAAGAATGATGAATATGAATATAGATGGACCTAGGATGAGAGGTAGACCAAGAAAGCGATGGATTGAATGTGTGAATTCTGATATGAGAGTAAAGGAAGTCGATGTTGAGCTGACGAGTGACAGAGGAGAATGGAAGAAGAAAACATGTTGTGCCGACCCTACTTAAGGTGGGAAAAGGGCAGGAAGAAGAAGAATTCTTGACATCGAAATGTGTGAACTTTGTCTTAAGATAATAAAAAAGGTGTTTACACGTGCCTTGCAGAAAATCACAGACGATGTTTGATGAGCTCGCCGAGTTCTACATGAGGGGAGACAAGAAGACCTCAGTGCCTATAGATTCCGATGGTATGTTTTTATGTTATGTGGTCCGAGGGTGATACTTGGGCATGCAAGAAAATTTATTCCGAATTTTAATATGGGTAGTTAATGTTAAATTCATAATGTGCCATTCTATATGTCGGTCTAAATAATATTTTTAAAATAAATCGACTTCTTACACTTTATATATAACAGTAAATCAACAAAAACATTTATAACTTTTATCTATTGAAGTATAACATATTTATCTACTATCATGCTATTAATCCTCTATAAAAGCACCTATAACAATTAGCTTATTGCCAACATTAAAACACTCAATGATATTATCATTATTATATCATCCAAACGCGTGATATTATGAATTTCAAAAAAAGAACATTCTCATGCAATGACATTTCACCACCAGATCGCAAAACTTTTGAAAAAAGAACAATAAATTGTAGACTAATTCGTAATTTCAGATTCTCGTCTTATCGTGTTATTTCCCGCCATTTTTTCACTCGATTGGAAATCGCAAACAAACAATTACTGTGTGCGTTGTTTACAAAAATGAGTGATTCCAGCTTTGATGACACACCACCAGATATTTCTAAAGCAGCAAAGGAAATTTCTATATGCATAGAATATACCGACTGAGTCTAATTTCTATCATCACCATGGAAAATGCAGCTAAAGACTACACCCAGTTAAATGCACAGAAATTATTGTCATTAGTGGTCAAAACGTTTGTGGACTTTTGCATTTCGATTTTGATGGTAATTGTTATTAATAATAGTAAGATTGAAACTATGGACAGCTTATTCGATTTCTAATATTCGATTGAAAAAATGGCGGGAAATACCACGATAAGACGAGAATCCGAAATTAAGAATTAGTCTACAATTTATTGTTCTTTTTTCAAAATTGTAGCGATCTGGTGGTGAAAATGTGAGAAGCATGAGAATGTTTTTTTTTTAAATTCATAATATCACGCGTTTGGATGATATAATGATCATAATATCACTGAGTGTTTTAATGTTGGCAATAAGCTAATTGTTATAGGTTCTTTTATAGAGGATTAATAGCATGATAGTAGATAAATAAATAAACTGCTTACCTTAATAAATTCAGTTCGGTTTTGGTATGGCAACGTATAAAATTGTAAGCAGTAGGAAATAATTTCGCGCACGATTTGTATTCGTATTCGAATTCCAAATTCACGTCTAGTGATTCAAAAATACGTCTCCAGGTAACGGTGCAAGTCAAGTGTGGCAGCAGATGTTGTCAGTGTTGCCTCACTCCAGCCTAGAGATCGCGAGGGCCATCTCTGGCAAGTACACAGGGCCAGCCAACTTGGCACAGGTAATTAAAAGAATTAACTTTAAATCACTTCTTGACATCAAAACAAATTGAAGTTAAGATCATATGTGCATATACGAGGGTAAGGTGAAAAGTTCTCGGCCTGACAATGAAAGGCTGCGATTTTCAGTTAAAAAAAGGGGGTGTGGCTGTGTTATGGACACGGCCGTTTGTTGTACGTGAATACGTCTCGTAACGGGTAACAGTACGCAGCAAAATGGCCTTCAAATTGGCGGGGCTCCCCCTCCACCGCGCGCGATGTGTTACTGTCTTTACTGGGCGTAATAAATTCTTTGATCCTTTAGCTATCCAGTGGTGTAATTGGAATTTGGATGGGGAGGATAGATATGTAGCTACAACACTAAACTGTATCCCCCGATTTTGTCATCATTAGATTTTTTGATTTGCGTCCCTATGGAAGCAATTTTGAAGACGTATTCACGTCAAAATGATTTTATTTTTCTACAATCTCCCTTTCCTTCAACACACTTGGTCTAGCGTTTCTCCAACATCCGTATTCCTTCCCGGAAGTGAGAGTCTGGAAGGCTGTGAAAATATTCATTTACGGCCCTCTCAACTTCTTCATTGGACGCGAAACTCTTCCCAGAAACAAATTGCTTCAAGTTTGGGAAGATGGAAGTCTGAGGGTGCTAAATCAGGAGAATAGGATGGTCGAGCAAATCGTACCCCAAATCTCGCAGTATTCCCATCGCCAACGCACTCTTGTGTACGGAGCGTTGTCCTGGTGAAAGATGATTTATTTCTTCTTAAAGCCAGGCCTCTTCTCACGAATTTTGGTATCCAGATGATCAAGAAGGTTGGAGTAATATTCGCCTTTTTTTTTATTCCGTACGGTGGCAGACGAGCAATTGGCCCACCTGATGGTAAGTGGTAACCATCGCTCATGGACATCTGCAGTGCCAGGGGCACAGCTGAGCCGCTGCCTACCTGGAGAGAAATACTCTTTTTAAGCCTCGTTTGAAGTTAGACATATCGTAGCGCTCAGGAAACACCGCAGCTGGGAGCTCATTCCAGAGTTTGCATGTACGCGGAAGGAATGAACGCTGAATCCGAACTGTACTAGACAAGATCGGTTCCAGGTGATATGGATGAACTCTACTGCGGTGGCGGGTGGTGCGATGGTAAAAAGGTGACGAAGGCACCATTGCAAATAGTTCCTCAGAGCACTCTCCGTTAAAGAGCCTATAAAGAACACACAGAGAGCCAAAGTCTCTCCGCTGCTCCAAGGTCTCTGTTGAGGCCGTAATATTGGGATCACCGATGATACGGAAAGCACGCCTTTGCAAGGAGTCAAGAGGGTCGAGTTGATATTTGGGGGCTCCAGCCCAGAGGTGTGAGCAGTACTCCATATGCTGCCGTATTTGAGCTTTATAAAGTATCGCCTGTAATTGTTCTGCCTTTTTCAAGGTAATCAATTAACAGGATCCCTCTCGCATCCCAAAACACGCAGGCCATAACTTTTCCGGCAGATGCGATCGACTTCGCTTTCTTTGGCGCTGAACCACCGGCTTCCACCCACTGCTTCGACTGGCGTGTAGTGGTGGACCCACGTCTCATCCATAGTGACAAATCGCCGTACAAAATTGGTCGAATCCTTATTGAATCGGTACAAATGTTGCAGTCAAAACTCTTAACCAGTCAAAAGTACTGTTGACTAGCAAAATTAGTCAAAAGTACTTTTGACTGAACAGGTTGGTCAAAAGTTGTTTTGACTGAAAATTATTGGTTATTAGTAATTTTGTGTGCAAATTTGCAGTTAAAAGTACATTTGACTGACGCTCTTCGTCAAAAGTAGTTTTAACTGCAATAAAGCATCAGTCGAAAGCACTATTAACTCGATAGATGTGAATAAAAAATATATTAAATGTGACATCGTTTATTACGAAAAAATTGGCATTACAATCAATACAAAGAAGACATACACTTAAAAATTGACATTAAAATTAATAATCAGAAACTCAGCTTATAAAAACACAGTACCTATATTATTACGTTAATCGCTTTTCTGAAATAATTATTAACTTTAATTGAAATTAAAAAACCAAAACATAATTCGTGATTATATATATTTGCCGTTTCATTCTTGAGTCTATCGCGACCACCATGCCCTATGGATATATGAGCAGCATCAATAATGTCGTAGATTTCCTCAGCCGGCAAAAAAATCTTTGACTGGTTCTGTGTTGTAACAAATTTTTTATACCACAAACTTCAATGATGTTAAAGCGTTTCAATCTGCTGTACTGTAATGGTGTTTTCTTTTCATTGAATTTGGCGTCTTCCATATCCATTAAAACCTTTCAAATTTTTTCTTTTGACATCACATTGACATGGCTGTCTTTCATATCTTCTATCGCTAAAATTCTTTGCAAAAAGCGTTCTTTCTTTTCGTAGTCTAATATCAGCACGTTCTCCACTAATAACGAGTAATATAAAAGTTTACATATGCTTTTGTCGTTATTTTTATCGACCACCTTAACTTTTTAAGAGTTTTCACTGATAAAACCAGTCAAAACCACTTTTGACGGAATCACTTAGTCAAAAGTACTTTTGACCAGCTCTATTGGGCAAAAGGACTTTTAACTGTTATTTTAGTCAAAAGTATTATTGACCAACCTGTTCAGTCAAAAGTACTTTTGACTAATTTTGCTAGTCAACAGTACTTTTGACTGGTTAAGAGTTTTAACTGCAACACAAACATTGCTGCGATAATCGTTTGCACATTTGCTTTTGATCGGCATTCAGCAAATGCGGCACCCATCTTGCGCAGAGCTTTCGCATCCCCAATTCTTTGTGCAAGATGTTTCGCACCCTTTCTTCCGATATCCCCACAGCCTCAGCTATCTCATTGACCTTCACTCGCCTATCGCCCAACACGATATCATGAACTTTTTCGATGGTTTTCGTTGTGGTTGCGATTTTTGGCCGTCCTGCACGTGGGCATCTTCGAGGGACTTGTGATCACGTTTAAATTCAGCTGCCCACTTTTTAACGGTTGACATGGGAGGAGCAGAGTCCCCGTAAACTTTTGTCAACTTCGGATGAATTTCCTTAGGAGTTAATCCATCCAAAACGAAGAAATTTATGACCGCACGATATTCAACTTTTTCCATTTTAATGAAAAACACTCAAGACGTCTACTACAAAAATTCGTGTAAACAAACTACTTGAAAGAACAAGTTGAAACTTGTCATACGAACTAAGGGGTCATCCATAAATTACGTCACACGAATTTCGTGATTTTTTGCCCCTCCCCCCGTCCTTGTCACAGCTAGTCACATTTGTGAGACTCCCCCCCCCCTAGTGTGACGTCACAAATTTTGAAATTATAGAAATTATTGAATGATAAAAGCGGTTTCGAAATCAGTTTTATTTTCATTTTAATAAAATTAACATCTAATCAATTAACAAAACAAAAAACGATTACTTATATTAAATAAGTATATGGTCATTTCATGATTTTCTTATTATATTTTTCAAAATCACCTACTATAATCAATTAGAAAAATAGTACGTTTCGGGAGTACCCCTATTAATAGATAGAAGAAGATACTATTCCTTTCTTTATTTATGAGAGTATACAAACTTTACAATAAAAGTTAATATTTACAGCACTTTTCATACTAATAGTAATAATTTAAAGTTGGGTTTTAACAGTTAGCTTATTTGATTTAATAGATTTTGTAATGTGACGTCACGAAATTTAAGATCCCTCCCACCCCCTTGTCACACAATGTCACACTTCGTCAACCCCCTCCCTTCCCCTAACCGTGTGACGTAATTTATGGATGGCCCCTAATGACACTTGCACCGAGGCAGGGAACATGAATTTTTACTGATTGGAACGCCATTTCTGTGTCAGGCCGAGAACTTTTCACCTTACCCTCGTATATGTATAGTAATGGTCGTTATTTCAATAACAGATAATATAATGAATTATTTTCCCGTAACGAATAACACGTTATTTAACAACGGCTTATACTGTTATCCTGCTGTTGCTGTCGACAAAAGAATCGCCTAGTCGCATTGTTGTTGTTGCCACTTGAACCGTTGTGTAGGCGTAGGCGCTCGCTCTGTTGCCCGACTGCTTGTCCTTACAATATTAACCTTTCTCACAAGGAAATAAAGTTCCTATTTGTTTATTTCTTATAGTAATTTTACTAATACCAAATTCACAATTTTGTACCTTCGCGCGTATGGCAATTAGACTCATTTTGATTTACAGGTTGATTTGAAATAACGATTAGGTAAACTGTTGCTGGCTTGCTGGTGCCCAAGCTGTTGTCATTTTTTTAGTCACGCATTATTTGCAGTTGTGTAAGCGTTGCAATAGTTAGTGTCGTGTTCTTTTGAAGTAACTAATAAATAATTAGAGTAGATATTGTAAATAAATGGAAATGGAAGAATATTGCAAATATTGCATGTAAATAATGTTAGTATTGAATGTAAATAACAAATTACGTACAGATCAATAAACTTTTAAATACACCAGAAGATTATATTGATTAATTAGTTTTCAGTTATTTAAAACTGCCTAATATTCTGACAGTCCTAAGCCTGAAAAAAAAGGAAAGTTCATTGTAGAATAACTAGCTGTAATAACAGTAACAATCGCACTCAACAACATTTGTCAAAACAGCAACATAACAGGATAACAGACAACAGTTTACAATAACAGTTATAGGAAAATAACACAACAGTGTTATTCGTTATTACAAAACAGTCGTTATTGCCATTACAATATATGTATGTACAAGGAAATGTTTGTAAATGTTTTTTTTTGACGTGAAACGTCTTTAAAATCGCGCCGAAACATACGGGTACCAGGTTTAAAAAGTGGACCGTAACGAAAAGGTCTATACTACCTTAACTAATTACCGTACCTTAATAATTAAAAAACTATTAGTCTTAGAAACAAAATATGATGTGAATATTTCACTTATATAGTCAGCTCACTGTTATGATATTGAGTTATTTATTATTAATCTTGTTATTTCAATCTTTTACTTTAAAAGCGATTCCCTAACATAGACGTTTCACGTTAAAACCAATGGCCGTGTGCCCCGGCACAGCCCAACCCGATTTTTCTAAAGAAGTTTTCCTGTTTTTGTACATTTATTACTTTTAGTTGTACTGATGGTTGCAAGCCAGTCTTCGTATATATATATACAGGGTTACCTGGTAAGTCGTGCGAACCCCGTTAGCGGGTCGTGGTTCCCACCATTTCTGACAGATTTCCCCTTGGAACCCCGCCCCCCAACTTAACCCTTTTCAAGTTATAAGGCTTATAGCAGAAATCAAATAGCAGCCTACCTTGTTATACCTTGTTGAATAGCTAATGAAACGTAGATATTTTTAAAGGTGTCTGCAGCCTACGTGTCATAGATTTATTTTATTAATATGACACTTGAATTTTAAAACTCTTAAGTTTTTTAGTAAACAACTTTCAAACGAGAAATTAAAAATTATTTATTTCCGATATTTTCTACACATATAATATATATATTATTATATATATATTCATACATATATATCTACATATATATATATATGTAGAATATATATAAATATATATATAATATATAATATTTTTTTTATTTGCCTACCTTTGTTTTTAATAAGTCAATGCTGATCGCTGTTGAATCACTGGCTGAAACATTTGGATGAGTTCTAATGTAAGGTTCTTATTTAATCGAAAATGTTTAATAAACTCGCTGCCTCTAACTCTTGAACTAATAAAATCTACAATAAATTCGTCCATTTCCTATGTAAAGTCAAATCAACACAAACAAAAAGTATATCCAATCAAAGTTTGATTTAAATTCGTATTCGAATGTCCACTTCTACTGGTCCGTATTACTCGTTTTCTTCGAATGACGTTCATGCGAACTAGTTCGATTGTGAATTTCTGAGAATAGACTAACTGTGTTACATTCGAAAAAAATTCGAACTTCGAACTTTTTTACGAATGTGAACTTTTTTCTATTGCATGAGAATCGTGCCCCAGGAGCCGATGATTTCGGCGCGGAGCTAGCGCTCCATCCTGATTGCATGGCATTCTAGTTGAATATGGCATTCTAATTGCATCTATTCTGTTGAGTGGAATGTCGGTGATGGTGTGAATGGTGTGATGTGTGGAGTGAACACGCAGGTGATGGAGACAGCGGGCGGCGCAGCGCAGTTGGCGGCTCTGGGCGTGGCGCGCTCCGCAATGCCGGGCGCGCGGCCGCGGAACTTAGGTCCGGAGTTCGCAGCCCGGTTGTGCACTCTCTTCACTAGCACCGACGGCGACCTTATCGTCGGCTAGACTTCACCTTGTATGCAATGAAACGTACGAACAAACAAACAGAAACAAAACACATTGACAAAAAAAATATACAAATTCAAATTCAAATTCAAAATCATTTATTCAGTCTGGGATGTTACAAGCACTTGTGAATGTCGAAAAGCTACGCCATCGGTTCACAAATCTACGGCGGGAGACCTTGTACTGAGAAGAACCGGCAAGAAACTCAGCAAGGGCTGTTTTTTTTTTCCCTGTATTAAATAGATACAGAGTCGTCAATTTGGAAAATGTCTTCAATATTGATAATTCATGAAGTCACTTTCCATTACATAATATAATTAATAAAAATTTATTTTGAAAACATGCCTATATTAGGAATGCCGTGTCATACAGTTTTAAAATAATATATTAAAGTTACATTAAAAATTATAATAAATACAATAATTACAATAGGGAATTAATCTCTTTTTGAAAAGAATCTTAATCTTGATCTTTACGTGTCAGTAACATACTAAAAATATAAAAATTTTATACACTCGTTAAGTACTATAAAAATTGCATTGAAATTTAATATTTTCAAATTTCGCGCGTAATTAGACGAAGGCGCCGCACGATTGTTACTCTGTAGCGATGACGTCAATACGGCATGTAAATAATAAACAAAGCTCTATGTTTGATGCTATAATAATTATTTATTTCATAATTTAAAAATGAGTTATTATCTTTTATATATAAACAACTAATAAAGGAATAATAATACAAGAGTAATACTGACGTCGATGTTTTAATACTCCGTAACTCGGCAGAACAAAAGTCGGGATTTGTAGCAAAGAATTTTCCGACCATTAATGCATTTATTTTTGGTGAATTCGTACTATCTCCTTTTACAAAACTGCTTTCCATAATGTGATTTACGTGCGATTTCAATTTAACTTATAACGTTCTCTTACATTAAAAAAGCAACCTACAAACGTCTTTTTTTATTGTTTTGTACGTACTATGATTCATAATGACATTGACACGCATAAGTTTACAGTACCTTATGACGTCACGACATGGCGGCCTGTTTCGCTCTTGTTTTACGTATAGATTAAAAAAGTGAATACTTTGAAACTAATTTTTATATTATTTTTGTTATTTTATGTACTTAAACATGATGGTTCCGACTATTTAATGCATAAGCTATCATAGTTATATGCTTTTAGATCTTTTCTAATATTGAGGGAAGTACCCTATTACATTTGATTGTTCATTCTGTCTTCATCTGTTACGCTTTGAAAGAAAGTAAAAAGAACTTCATAATAACAATAAAAAACAATTACATAGCAAATAAGTGACAATAATTTCAATAATAATCAATTTGTAAACCGAACCGAACACTTATTCGGCATTATGCTAACGTCTTGTTAGACAAAAGCGTCTAAGCCAGTGTTTCCCAACCCTTTTTAAGCCATGCCCCACTTCTAAAATTCTTATATAAATTTTAACCTTTAAAAATTGTTTTGTTCCCTTAAGAAATATAAATGTAAATAAGTTTTATGAACAAATCGCTATGACATTGTTATCAAAACATTGTAAGTAAAATTTCAAAATATATAACGAAAAGAAAAATAAAACTACAATAAACTAAAATTCAATACAATATTAATATAGATTTTTCAATATTCATTTGTTCTTTTTTGTTAAATTTGTCACCGATATTTAGCATTGCATTTAAATAACCCAAAGCGAAAGGGTTAAAGTCGTGTCGAGTCCATTTTTTAATTGCCCCGCTTAATTATCAAATTGCCCTCCTGTGGGGCGTGCGCCCCACGTTGCGAAACACTGGTCTAAGCAGTATTTTAATTTCTCAAATTATATATAACTTCTTCAGAAATAACGTCAAAAATACGTTCAAATAAATTCATTGCGTTAAATCGCCTCTCTACAAGAATAACGCGGTATTTCTTTATCTACAACTTTACAGGAGAGCAATTTCAAACAATTTAGTGTTGATAAATTCTAAAATATTGATAGTTTAATTGAAATTTTCTCTAAAAAATAAGATAATAAATCCCAGTTTAATTTGAAATAAATAAAAAACACAGAAACTTAATGAGATGTCACATTTTTCTTGTAAAAAGGCGAAATAACAATCAATTCAATTTATACACCCCAAGATTTATCAAAAATATTATCTAATTATAAAATGAGACAATATCATGTGAACTAAATATTTTTATATATCCCAACTTAATAAAATCATGATTCTAAAATGAACTTCAGTATGTGTTTAATTTAGTCTTTCCTGCACTAGTGCTTTTAGTTTTTCTCGTACACGTGACCTTCAAATACAGGATGAAAAAGTTTTATATCGAATTTATTACAGAATTTTATCATGTTTATATCAAGTGTTGTAATACAAACGTCAATCTAAATTGTAAATATTATGATCTATATACCATGATTGCTTAAAGTACGGTTAAAGCAATAATGAAACAGAGATACCGCTCTTGTAGCGTATAGAGCCATCTCGCTTCCACTATGATTTTATCTCTGCTTTAAGCGATCATGGTAGGTCTATAAGTGACCTTTGATATAAGATATATTTAAACCACAGAAAAAAATTATGTTTTGCTTTGTAAAATTTACAAGTGTCTGTGTATGACAAGTTTATTGTAATTAAAAAACTATTATTACTATATATTTTTGTATTTAATCTAACTTTTTAATCGCCCCGCTATTACCTGCGCTAGCGAATCCCTCCCGCCGGCTTCCAACCGCGTCGCCCCTCACGTCACACACTAATGGTGGAAAAAACGTATATTTGTTGAGATTGGATCATTTGTATCCGGATCAGTACAAAGATTCGAATCAGTGATCATCATCACATCACATCAATCGTGTAAGCGTCGTGTATCGAATGAAACCGAGATGCAATTGAGCGACGTAATCCGAAGCGCTCCGACTCTGAACTATTTACTTATCTCAATCGTGCGAGCGCCGCGTGCCGATTGAAACCGAGACGCAATTGAGCGAATGATCCATTTGGAGCGCTGTTAGAGATTTCAATCAGTGAATCACTGGGAAGAAACGACTCACTGAGTCGTTTCTGTAAAGATAGACACATCTCTACTTCGCACACATTGCGATGCCGTAAGTGGGTAACTACGCGTGTCCGGCGCTGGCCTCCCCTCGGCACTCGTAAGAACTATGCACCAAGAGACCTATTTTTGAATTACGAATGCGATTTCGAAATCACCGCTGACTAAATAGTCAGCGGTGACTTTGAGGTCACGGATTCCTAAACATCCAATTTTTGAAAGTCGATCGCAGAGCTGCCAACATAGATAAAGTACACACATAAATGTAAGAGTTCGGTTCCACGCAGAATGAAGCCGCTGCCGGTTATTGCCGGCTTAACCATCATGGTATTAATATATATAGTATATATATATATATATATATATATTATATATATATATATATATATTATATATATATATATGATATAATATATAACTCCAAACAAAACACAGACATTTCCACAAGTATGACTTGATTACGAGTGGGTGAGGGCATTCGTAATGAAATCACACCTGTGACTAAGGTGGTCACATCAGTGATATTCAAAAATAAGAATTATTGAAAATCGGTGATTATTAGTCACATCGGTGATTTCGAAGTCGCATTCGTAATTCAAAAATAGGTCTCCAAGATGGGGTTCTTAAGTCATTAATTAAGTCGAAGGGCGTCATTTGATGTTCTCATCAAACATCTCTATCACACAGCCACACATCTCTCCCACGCACCGACGACGCGGGCCACATTTTCCCCGCGAGACACATACCCGCCACATACCGGGTAGATTCTCACCCTCCAGTACATGGCGATCTTGAACGTCCAAGCCACAAGACGGTGCGCTCAACCTGTGTCGACTATTTGATCCGACCCTAACGATCCCGGAACGGCGCCGGGGTCGCTAGAAGCAAGGCGTCGAACCTTCCATTCGTGCGCCTTCCACAAACGCCGTCACGAGGGCTCGAGGGTCCCGTCAACACCACCAACTGTGAGCCAGTCTCAAGGCAACACTAGTCAATACCGGCAGAGGATACGTAGACCGCGACATGTCCTTAGCGGCCCCCCTAACCAACTCACGCAGGAACTTCTAGACCTGCAAGCGGCGGCGTCTGAGCCGTCGCTCCCCCTTGTCAACCCCTAAACGGCAGCCTTCTGCTTAGCCATGATTAGGTTCTTATCAATACTGGCCGGCCCACTTTGGAGATTCGTGCCTTCTTCTAGCGCATATACCCTCACCATGGGGTAGCGCTAACCGTGCCTCTCCTGAGGTGCGGCCCTCTCGTCAATAAAGCCAGTAGGGTCAATAGGACCAAAGGCTAGGCTGAGTTTAGTCGATAGGTCTGTGTAGTCGAGCCGTCTCGACAGTACCAGGAGTCCGACATAATCAACGCATCCCTGCTTGCCTGTTGCGTTGGTTCCATGATGGATTCTCAGCCTCCTGAGGAAAAAAAAAAAGGGCTCGAGGGTACGAACGAGAGGCGAGTTACCGCTATCCAGAAGAGTGCGTATGTGCACTTTACATATTGCTTTTCCATTTTCACAATTTAATACTCCATTGCCTACTATCTTCAGTGCCTGATTAACTCTTAGGCTAATTAGGCTGCAGCCTAGGGCGCGAGGATCGAGGGGCGGACAATTAAGAGACGAATATCTTAGCAATCCATGGATTCACCGTGCGGGTGCCGGGTCCATCGTGGGACAAAGAGAGAAACTCCGAGCAGCGCCCGGGACTTGCGACGCGGGTGTAGGTTTAAGGGGCCCCCTTTCGCTGCGCATCAACGCTCACCTTCACTGCTCGTGTTTCCGCCTCTGCCGAGCCAGACTTGATAGGAGCCTGCGAGTGCTGCCTTTAGATACTCTCTCTAGAGTAGAATTAATTGCAGCTCTCGACAGGCCAAGGTCTTTTAGTAAGTTGTATAGAGATTTTGCTGGTATACCTCTCGCTCCAACTTCTACCGCGTATAATTTGACCGTAAAGTCATTTTTAGTTATTTCGCTGGTGAGATCGTAGTATTTATTTGTTTTAATTAGTATTTATTTGTTTGAAATTTAAAAAAAACACGCGTAATACAAACCCTGACTTGACTCGAATCGGTTCTTTTTAGGCTACGGTCGGCCACACCTGGCGGGGGCGCGTTCATACAATTAGCCTAGGGCGGACAGAACTCTTGATCAGTCGCTGACTATCTTCAGTATTTGTCGGTGAATTATTTAATATATTTAACGTGATTAGTGGTTAATGTTTAATTTCGATGTTTTGTCGACATCTGGAGATTAATGTCTGTAATCAGGAATTTTGTTTTTAGTGTAGGTACAAACCATCAAAATGTAATAATTGAATAAACAATTATATGGCAGGAAAGGTTTTATTTTAAGATTTATTATCGGCTTAATACCTCGGCGTTGCGTAGAGATGTAGTCTCGTTATGAATCCTCTATCGTTTATATTCTTTCGAGGAATTATTCGGTTTGACCTTTCTCAATGCGCCGCCATCTTTAGACAGTCTACAACAGTGCGTTTAGTGTCTAGAAATTTTCTGCCTCTCACTACTAAACTGTGGTATAAATAGTCGCCTGCAGTATTTTCGAGCATTATCCATAAAACAATATTGTATTGTGACTGTGTGACTCCTCTGGTGTTGGGCAGCGTTAATCATTAACCATTAGGTTATCTGACTATTCTATTGCCCCTCTATTTCATAAAAAAAAAGTATGTGACGTGCTAATAGTACTTTAGACAAAAAAAAAAGCAAACTGAATGGGCCTTGGGAATAATGTAATGAATTTAAAGACAACAAATCCGTTCGGTATATACTTTAAAAAAATAAAGGTGGGAGGTATAAGTAATGTGGATATACCGTTCTTGGATGATTGAAAATTTAACTTTACGCGACAGTGAGAGACAATTATACTTCCTAACATCGAAAGATTAGATAAATGGTCCAGTAGCTTATATAGACGTCAGCGTTCTTCGTATGAAGAATGAAAATATTGTAATTTATTGAAAAGTATAATCTATACGTTTACTAAAAACAATTACAAGACAATTGAGTTCGTCATCCGTCACAGATTTTTAGCTTTATAGCCAGAAGCGGTCGCACTAGTACCAAGGCTTAGGTTAAGTATTGCCATTGGTAAGTCTCATCGGTCAACCCGCGTCCATCGGTCTGGAGTTCGATATAATCACTATGGTACTTAGTTCCGGTAGCATCCAGCCTCTGCTGAGGAAAAAAGACCTACTATAAAATAAAGGTGAGAATGAATTTGCATAAATCATATATATTATTAACAACTACAAATCAAAATCGCTTACGTGTTGTCGCGTACGACAATATAAAAAGAAATCGAATATATCTGGACAAATTTTGCTTTTGGTTATTAGTGGTTATTAGCTGGTGCTCGTCTGTGCAAAATCAGTATTTCGAGTAATTTATATTAAACTTAACTTTATAAATTGTAGTTAATGTGTTATTCTGATGTATATAAACTATATTATTGTAAAGTTTCATTAAAATCCATTCAGTAGTTTTTACGTGAAAGTGTAACAAACATCCATCATTACAAACTTTCGAGTTTATAAAATTAGTAGGGATTATTAATATATACTCTGTAAATGCATTAAATTGTATACGTAGCGTTCACAATGTCGCAATATTTGAAGATCATCATGGTAAAGATACAGAATATGAAATAGTTGTTGTAATCAAACTGATAAAATGGAAAAAAATATATATATATATATTTAAATATATTATCACTGCTAATGCTCCACCAGTTCTTAATGCGAATTTTGTTTCCATACCAGAAAAATTTGTTTAGACTAGACAGTATGGACTTAGGTTTTTGACATTTTATTGTCATTCACTGTCAACGTCAAAATAAGTTTTTTAATCTGTTGTTTTTGTTGTGATTATTTGATGCGAGCACGACAAATAAAAACCTACTGAAAATCGTAAAGATAACCTCATTTTTATAGTATTAAAAAATCCGGTTTTGTGCAGTTTATTGTATTCGTATACTCTAGATCTCAACATGACGGTC
Source organism: Scirpophaga incertulas (assembly GCA_036419045.1). Lineage (NCBI taxonomy): Eukaryota > Metazoa > Arthropoda > Insecta > Lepidoptera > Crambidae > Scirpophaga > Scirpophaga incertulas. The sequence goes on from JAYEAL010000595.1 coordinate 16,825, forward strand.
TTTTTATCAAGAATTCTATTTAATTCCTTTCGATCTGGACCGATAAAACGTTTAAGTGCACCAGAACATATTACACCGCAAGTTCGTTTATTTACGAATAAGACTATTTTACATAGAATACCTCTGTTTTTACTGAGTAGGAACTACTCGTGCGATGCTGTACAACCAACAGTGGCTTTAGAAAACTCATCGATTCCGATAAAAAAGAAGATATTCTATAAAAAAACACCATTGGATGATTTGACGAAGCAAGAGGGTCATTTCTTGACAATGGCCTACGTGACTGCTAACAGCTACGACCTTAAAGGTCTGAAGGAGGCGTTGGTGCAGCAGAAACTCTACGAGCCGTCGATGTATGTCTTATGTTTTTTTTTTCTTTTAGCAAATTTTTCAATGATTGCGTAAGAAATATAAAAAGAAAAACTAATAAAACGTAGCAATTTATAATTTAGACAGAATTATCAGTAGTTTTGTTTTCCAATAAAATAAAATTTTAAACTACACATACTCAGATTTATATGTTTTGAAGTATCTAAATCTGAGTACTTTATACAGTGAGTAATAAATAAAAAAACCTGATTATTTCATAAGTGCCATTTGCAATAAAAGGAATCAAAATTATTAACATGTTTTGATTATACTAAGTCTAAAAACTTTTATGTACTGACAAAATCTGTTAGTATTTGTCACTTTACATTTTAGTTGGTTGTTTGGTTGTATTTTATGGAGTTTCTGAATGGCCAGCGCATGCTAATCATATGTCAAAGCATTGTTAGTTGGATGTTTTGAATAACCTGTTTGTTTTTAGAGTTTACTAGTACTGCATCAATCATTATGAAACATTGTTCTATACAATCATTTACAAAGTCGATATAAATTTATGTATAAGCGAACACAAAACCTTGTATACATACAGATATTTATGGAGTGAGTTCATTAAAACGGCAAGTTTTTTTTTATTTCTTGTATTCTGTTTATGTAAATCACTGTTTTGCACATGTGTAAGTTTGTATATACAAAAACTAAATTTTAATACTATATATATTGATTGAATAATATATTTATCAATTGATTCAATTTCTGAATTCAATGGTCTTTTAATATTTCTCTGAGCGAGTTATGTGAAGAAAATGTACCTATAGCTTATAATTTACAGGTTACAAGCACATGAAATTAACGATGTTGTTGTGGCCAATGCTATGTATACTGTGGGTGACGAGCCACGAGAGATATATTTCTTCAGGGAAGGTGCTGTTGTCTTTTGGAACTGTACAGAGTTGGAGGCTTCTAATGTCCTGGACTTAGTGAGAAGGTAATGTTTCTTTTGTTTTATACTCGTCCCACTATATCCATCTCATCCTGCCTATATGTAACCTCCACAGCACAGTTTCAAGGTGTCACCATCTCTAAGGTCCTGATGGGGGAAGATATTTGTGTGATGAATGCGAGTATTTATGCCTTAGGCATGGTTATTAATATATATTTCTGATAGAAATGTATTTAATATGTACCTATAAGATATGTATATCAATTGGTTACCTTAGATTTCATAATACAAGCCTTTAAGCTAATAATACAAGCCTTTAAACTTTAAGCTAGGCTCATTTCTGTGAGTGTAAAAAGTATTAATTAATTTATATTTATATAATATTACGAATTTACATTACGCACAATTAGATGTGTCATTAAGTATGTATATACAAAATATGTATGTATCCCTATAAAGTATAAGGCCTGCTATTTATAATTGTTAGCTTTTAACTTTGAAAAATGTAGATAGATATACTTTTAATTCATTGATATGCTGATATTGCAGATTTGAAATAGACAGTTATCCCAGAGATGTTATAGAAAAGGAATATGAAGTGATGACATACACATATCAAACGAATGCGTAAGTACTTACAATGTCAAGCCTAACATATTAGCTTTTATAGAATAGGCTGATAATGGCTTAAATGGTTACAGCAGGTACTGTGAACTATTTGGATCTGTTAAATCATTCAGTTTAAAGGTTTTCTTTGATAATAGAAGTAATGACACATTTTATAGACAAATGTCAGTATCTTACTCCTTGCATAGATAATTTTGTTTGTCTAATACTTCTGGATTTAACCTAAACAATTATTAATAAATAAAAATTCTGTTCCAGGAAAAAGTGTTACCTCCAAGAGTCTGGCTTTGTTTTAGTTCCTGAGAAGGACAACATGCTTGAGAAATTCACCTTTAGGTAAGTGAAATGTAATTTAATGAAATCATGGAAAGGTAGAAAATAGTATATACATTGAGTTTTGTAATACTATGTAATGTTAATTTTTTTGTACAATCTTTACTGTTTAGGATTGAACTAGCAGCAGCATTTTATTCCATTCCCTTGTTTGTAATGAAACAGAATTTTGTCCTAACAGTCATTGTGGTTTCATAATGTTTGTTTTTCTTAATAGTTTTTGTTATATGCCTTTTTTAATTTTATATGTGTTTAAAATGTTTGATTTATTTGAATTATCACAATTTTTTTTTGTATTAATGTATATAATTATAAACAATACAAATTATATCTTTTAACCTATAGAAACAGTTTTTCTAGCAACTTCTGGAAAACTACAGTATTACGAGACTTATTAAGCAATGTAATCTCCTAATGAATGTGTGGCCGGTTGTACACATTGGCCCAACATGTTGACTATGTGTGTTGGTAGTTGGCGCAGCCGTTGGCTGGGCAACCAAATAGTGTCGGTATTCCGTCTGCATATGGAAAGGTTTTGAAGGGCGACCGTTGATTGGGTCGATGTGTAAGCCGGCTGACAGTTGGCGATGTGTCACCGCAGCCACGCCATGGCGCAGTCGGCGCGACTGGGCGCCTGGGAGGCGCGCCTCGAGGCGCTGGCGGCCGCGGCGCGCGCGCACTGCCGCTGCATGCAGCACCACGGCGCCGCGCACCTCGACAAGAAGGAGGTACTGCCGCGCCTGCTGCTCGGGGCCTGCTCTGCTGCCACTCGGCGCCACGCAGCGCGCACTGCCGCTGCATGCAGCACCACGGCGCCGCGCACCTCGACAAGAAGGAGGTACTGCCGCGCCTGCTGCTCGCTGCTCGGGGCCTGCTCTGCTGCCACTCGGCGCCACGCAGCGCGCACTGCCGCTGCATGCAGCACCACGGCGCCGCGCACCTCGACAAGAAGGAGGTACTGCCGCGCCTGCTGCTCGGGGCCTGCTCTGCTGCCACTCGGCGCCACGCAGCGCGCACTGCCGCTGCATGCAGCACCACGGCGCCGCGCACCTCGACAAGAAGGAGGTACTGCCGCGCCTGCTGCTCGGGGCCTGCTCTGCTGCCACTCGGCGCCACGCAGCGCGCACTGCCGCTGCATGCAGCACCACGGCGCCGCGCACCTCGACAAGAAGGAGGTACTGCCGCGCCTGCTGCTCGGGGCCTGCTCTGCTGCCACTCGGCGCCACGCAGCGCGCACTGCCGCTGCATGCAGCACCACGGCGCCGCGCACCTCGACAAGAAGGAGGTACTGCCGCGCCTGCTGCTCGGGGCTGCTCTGCTGCCACTCGGCGCCACGCAGCGCGCACTGCCGCTGCATGCAGCACCACGGCGCCGCGCACCTCGACAAGAAGGAGGTACTGCCGCGCCTGCTGCTCGGGGCCTGCTCTGCTGCCACTCGGCGCCACGCAGCGCGCACTGCCGCTGCATGCAGCACCACGGCGCCGCGCACCTC